>PVJC01010981.1:0-42512 GCA_004026665.1 Murina feae | reverse complement strand
AAGGGGCCTGGGAAGCCCACCAAGCAGGCCACTGACCCCCTGCTGCCTCTTTCCCGCTCCCCGATGCCCCTCCAAGGGCCTGGACAGCTGCCAAGCAGGCCACCGACCCCCTGCCACCTCTTACCTGCTCCCCGGCCCGCCACCTTGCTTTCCCACTTCCTGGTGCCCTGGTGCCACTTCCAACTGCCAGCATAGGCAGGCAGTTGCTACAGAACCCTTTGATTTGCTCTAGTTCTGTGGCTGTTGGCCTCCATCTTGGCTGGGTTAATTTGCATACAGCCACTCTGATTGGCTGTTGGCCTCCATCTTGGCTGGGTTAATTTGCATACAGCCGCTCTGACTGGCTGGTGGTAATGGTCACATTTGCATGTTTCTCTTGTATTATAGAAGATATTTTATTGATTTTTTACAGAGAGGAAGGGAGAGGGATAAAGAGCCAGAAACATCAATCAGCTGCCTCCTGCACGCCTCCTCCTGGGGATGTGCCCGCAACCAGGTACATGTCCTTGACCGGAATCGAACCCAGGACCTTTCAGTTTGCAGGCCAACACTCTATCTGCTGAGCCAAACCGGTTAGGGCTTAATATACTTTTTAAAAAAAGAAAGAATTACTCTTTGCTCAGCTAAAACCTCCAGCCCTAGTGGAGGACTTAAGAGAAGATGAAGTATTTTGTTGTAATTGTTGTAAATCCTCTCTCGAAGATATTTTTCTTTTCTTTCAAAAGATATATGTTTTTATTGATTTCAGAAAGGAAGGGAGAGAAAGAGATAGAAACATCAATGATGAGAGAATCATTGATCAGCGGCCTCTTGTACACCCCACTCTGGGGATCGAGTCCATAACCTGGGCATGTGCCCTTGGCTGGAATCAAACCCGGGACCTTCAGTCCACAGGCCAACGCTCTATCTACTGAGCTAAACCAGCCAGGGCACAAGCAGCCTTTTAGGAAGCCTCAGCAAGGTGGGAGAGATTAAGAATATTTACATAAAGGCTTTCATATAAAGATAACCACTGAACAAAAATATACATTTCTAAATACCAAACAGCTAAGAAAACATTAAAAAAAAAGAGAAAAAAAAATAACTACATAAGGAGGACTAGTTATAAGACTTGGAATACCTGTAAATAGACATAAAACAATATGCTGGGAGGGAGGTGAAGAAAAGAAGGGGTTTAGAAGGAGGACACTTGCAATGTCAAATTAAAAAATTTTTTGAAAATATATTTTATTGATATTTTTACAGAGAAGAAGGGAGAGGAAGAGAGATAGAGTTAGAAACATCGATGAGAGAGAAACATCAATTCAGCTGCCTCCTGTACACTACCTACTGGGGATGTGCCTGCAACCAAGGTACATGCCCTTAATGGGAATCGAACCTGGGACTCTTCAGTCCACAGGCCAACGCTCTATCCACTGAGCCAAATCAGCTAGGACTAGGTTTTTTTGTTGTTGTTTTTTTAATTAAAAAAAAAACAAAACCTTGGTTGCAGGCTCTATCCCTGGCTCTGGTCAGGGCACATGTGGGAGGCAACCAATTGATGTGTCTCTTTTACATCAATGTTTGTCTCTCCCCCTCCATCCACTCTTAAAAAAAAAAATTAGTATGATGGAGTCAAGGTCAAACAGATTTATCATTTTATGCTGCTGTAAAAGGATTGAGGAATCTCTATAACAAATTTCCAAAATGTATTGTTAAATAAATAAACAAGGTAGAGAAATGTATAGTATTCTATCTTTATATAATAAAGACATATAAAGATGTAACATATTTATCTGTTTAAATTTAATAAAAAGCAAAGAAAAGATTAAACAAAATAAAAAAGGTTACTGCCCTGGCCAGTGTGGTTCAGTTGGTCGAGCGTCCTCCAGAGCACTGAAAAGTTGCTAGTTCATTTCTGGGTCAGGGCACACGCCCAGGTTTCGGGTCCAATCCCTGGTCAGGGTGTATATGGGAAGCAGCCGATTGATGTTTCTCTCTCTCTCTCACCTCCCTCTTTCTATAATCAACAAAACATTTTTTTAAAAAGGTCACTAACTGGGGAGAGAACAAGTCAAAGGATAGGAATAGATTTCTTTGACTATATCTGGTTTTGTAGTTTAGACTTGGAAATATGTCCATATTTTACATGATTAAAATTAAACAAGCCCAGCTGATGTGGCTCCATGATTGAGCATTGACCTATGAACCAGAGGTCACAGTTCAGTTCCAGGTCAGGGCACATGTCTGGGCTGTGGGCTCCATCCTCAGTGTGGGGCATGCAGGAGGCAGCCGATCAATGATTCTCTCTCATCACTGATGTCTCTCTCTCTCTCCCCTCCCTTCCTCTCTGAAATAAAAAGTAAACAGATTAAGCCAGCACAAGAAATTCTTAAAAATGGAAGAATAACACAGGTTAAATTGCCCTGGCCAGTGTGCTCAATGATTGGAGTGTTGGCTCAAGCACCAAAGGGTCTTACTTAGGCTCTATTTCGGTCAAGGGCATGTACGAGGGTTACAGGTTCAATCCTCAGACCTGGTCGGGTATATGTGGAAGGGAACTGACCCATGTGTCTCTCTAGCATTGATGTTTCTCTCTCCCTCTCTCATCCCCTCCCTTCTTCCCTTCCTTTCTCTCTAAAATCGATGGAGCCGTAACCGGTTTGGCTCAGTGGGTAGAGCGTCGGCCTGCGGACTGAAGGGTCCCGGGTTTGATTCCGGTCAGGGGCATGTGCCTGGGTTGTGGGCACCACCTCGTTGGGAGGTGTGCAGGACACAGCTGGTTGATGTTTCTCTCATCTTTCTCTCTCATCGATGTTTCTAACTCTCTATCCCTCTCCCTTCCTCTCTGTAAAAATTCAATGAAAATATTTAAAAAAATAATAATAAAAAATAAAATCAATGGAAAAAATATCCTTGGGTGAGGACTAACAACAAAACCCCCACCAAAAAAACAGGTTAACATAAATGTGTACCCAGTTAGTAGCAAGTCACACAGAGAGGAGCCATACTAAGTTTAAGTCACAGTACATTGAGCACACAGGCCCAGTAGGAAATACTGTACTCTCAAGAAAAAGAACTGCAAACAAAACTTTAACCTGCCTTTTGTTATTCTGATACTGTTGTGTAACATGGGATAAAACAATGGTGTACCTTTGATGTTCTAATTTTATAATTCAGGATACATATGAGAACTGGGATTCTTAGCATTGAGGAAAATATACATATGTGAGAAGAGTTCAGAAAAATTTTTGAAGTCTTGAATTTGAATAGAAAATATCAATGTATTTTATGTTTAACAAGATGTGTTATCTTAAAAAACATATCTACCTCTGTGCACCGAAAAGGCTAGAAACATGACCAACACAGCAGCAATGGGGATTGTAAATCCTAGATTTTGGTATCTCAATGCCATTCACGACTAAAAGAAACCAGCATCCTGCCCCGCCCTCTCCTCCCCCTCCAACCCAGAAAGAGTCAACTCCAGATCTGGAACGGAAATGTACAAGGTAAGTCAGGAACATATCATACTTGATAGCAAGGAAGTTACCTAATACAAAAGGGTTGTAGCAAAAGGACTCAGAAGCCAACTTGAAGACACCTCCACTGGACAAAAATGACAACTTGAACATCATTAAGTTTTATAACTACAATGAACTAAAAAACAGGATAAAGTTAATTCAGTGATCATGATACTAACACACTGAAAACCCATCCACTGGTCACTTTGGAGGATGCTAGTAAACCAACACATTACTTTGAAAACTGGCAAAAGACTTGGGCATTTATTTTTTCCAGTAAACTGTAACTCTGGATACCAAATAACTGATGAGTAAAAGTTTCTCTTTTATAGATATTTCAGGTATTATATGAAGAAGGAATGGAATATTTAAAAGATCACATTTTGCAACTTTTGATAAATTAATGGATCTAGGCATTTAGCTTCAAAGACTGCAACATATAAAAAGAGACAGACATGATGTGTCTCCTGATGAAAACATACAGCACTATAAAGTTTTGCCACTAAATCTGAATGAACAGAAAAACAAAGGATAGAGCAACCTGTTAAATGGCACTGTAGAGATATAACAGCAAAATCCAGACTGGGAAACAGAGATGAAGCTCAAAGATTCCAAGGAACATGCCAACCACTTGCATTATTACTATTTAGTTTTTATTGAATTTATTGAGGTGACAATGGTGACTAGCATTTGCATTTATATTCAGAGCCTGTTTGAATTAAACTTGGGTATTTCATATTAAGGAATTAATATTAATTTTTTGGGTATGCTAATGCTATTGTGTTGGTGTATATATATATATGTATGTGTGTGTGTGTGTGTGTATATATATATATATAAAATTTCAGAGAGGAAGGGAGAGGGAGAAATAGAAATATCAATGATGAGAATCATTGATCGGCTGCCTCCTGCATGCCCCCACTGGGGATTGAGCCCACAACCTGGGCATGTGCCCTTGGCGGAATTGAACCTGGGACCTTTCAGTCTGCAGGCAGATGGTCTATCCGCTGAGCCAAACCAGCTAGAGTTGTAACTTTTTTAAAAATCCATATATAGTCCTGGCCGGTTGGTTAGAGCATTGTCCCAATACACCGAGGTTGTGGGTTCAATCTCCAGTTAGGGCACATGTAAGAGGCAACCAATGAATGCATAAACAAGTGGAACAAATTGTTTCTCTCAGATCAATAAAAAACAAAAAAGTCAATATAAACAATTATTGATGAAATATGGCAGGTTAAAGATCTGCCTGGCCTGTGTGGCTCAGTGGTTGAGCATCTACCTATAAACCAGGAGGTCAGGGTTTGATTTTTTTTAATTGATTTCGGAGAGGTAAAGAGAGACAGAACCATCAGTGATGACAGAGAAATCATTGATAGGCTGCCTCCTGCATGCCCCCTGGGATCGAACCCACAGGCAACCTGGCACAGGAATTGAACCCGGGACCCTTCAGTCCGTACCCAATGCCCTATCCACTGAGCCAAACCAGCCGGGGCAATACAAATATATTTAAAAAATTAAACGAAGTTAGCCATGAGTTGCTAATTGCTGAGGCTGTGATACATGGAGGTTCATTATATTCTACTTTTCATTTTTTCCCCTAAGCATGATTTAGGCATTCACTAGCAATGTGTGATCATGAAAAACAAGGTATCTGGGGTAACTTTCAGGTTTCTTGCTTGAGGGATGGAATGGTGCTAAGGAGTGAGGATATTTTTTTCATTAATTTTTGGGAGTGGAAGGGAGGGGGGACGAGAGAAACACTGACATGAGAAAGACACATCGATTGGTTGCCTCCTGCTTGCACCCTGACCAGGGTTGGGGACTTGAACTTGCAACTGAGGTATGTACCCTTGACCAGAAATCAAACACTGGACCCTTCACTCTGCATGCTGATGCTCTAACCATTGTGCAGCCGACTAGGGCGGTAGTGGTGCTTTTCACTAGATCTAGGAAAAGCAGGGAGGCAAGTTTGTGAACAAGATGGGTTCCATTTCGGTCATGTTAAATTTGGGTGCTGAGGCACATCTGCATGGGACTGCACAGGTTGGTGGAAACACTGAACTCAAGGTGTGGGTAGGAGATGAAAATGTCACTGAGTGACATCACAGGGAGAAACCGTAGAGAAGGGGGTTTCAAAGGTATTTGAGGAAGGATCACAGAGCCTAGAACTAGACAAATGATGTCTTAGAAAGTAGAAAGCCCAGAAAACACTAATTATTTTTATTGATTTCAGAGAGGGAGAGGAAGAGAGAAACATCAATGATGAGAATCATTGATCGGCTGCCTCCTGCACATCCCCTACAGGGGATCAAGTCCACAACCTAGGCATGTGCCCTTGCCTGGAATCAAACCCAGGACTCTTCAGTCTGAAGGCTGACGCTCTATCCACTGAGCCAAACCGCCTAGGGCTAGAACAGTTTTTAACAGAAGGAAACGCTTGGACTCCTACTGCATACCACATAAAAAAACTAATTCAAAATGGTTCAAAGACTTAAATTTAAAAGCTAAAGTTATTTAAAACTCTTAGAAGACATAGGTATAAACTGCTATGACCCTGGGATAGGCAATGGATTTAGATATGACACCAAAGCACAAGCAACAAAAAATTAAATAAACTAGATGTCATCAAAATTAAAAACTGGCCTGGCCAGTGTTGCTCAGTGGTTGGGTGTTGACCCACGCACCACGAGATCACTGGTTCAATTCCCAGTTCGGGGACAGGCCTGGGGTGGGGGGGTTGATCCTCAGTAGGGGGGATGCAGGAGGCAAGTAATCAATGTATCTCTTCTCTTATTGATGTTTTAACTCCCCCCTCCCTTCCTCTCTCTGAAATCAGTAAAATCATATAAAAAAATTAAGAATTGTTGAGTCAGCCCTAGCTGGTCTGGCTCAGTGGATGGAGTGTCGGCCTGTGGACTGGGGAGGGGGGGGGTCACAGGTTCTATTCCGGCCAAGGGCACATGCCCAGGTTGCAGGCTCAGGCCCCAGTGGGGGGGGGGGGTGTAGGAATCAGCCAATGTTTCTATCTCTCTCCCTCTCCCTTCCTCTAGGAAATCAGTAAAAATATATTAAAAAAAAAAGAATTGTTGAGTCAAAGGACACTATCAAATTAAGTGAAGAAAACTCACAGAATGGGTGAAAACCATATATTTGACAAGGAACTAGTATCCAGAACATATAATGAACTCCTGTACCTCAACAATAACAATAATCCAATTTAAACATGAGCAAGGAATTTGATAGTTCTAAAAAAAACAATATACAAATGGTCAATAAGCATATGAAAAGTTGCTCAACATCCAAGTCATTAGGGAAATACAAATCAGTACCACAATGAAATATTACTTCATATCCACTGTGATAAAAAAAGAAACGGGAGAGAAAATATGTCTCTGATAGAAGAAATTATAACCCTCATATATCGCTGGTGGGAATGTAAAATGATGTGGAAAAATGGCCTGGCAGTTTCTCAAACTTTAAACAGAGGTACTCTATTACCCAGCAATTCCACTTGGAGGTCTATGACCACAAAAACTGAAAATATGTCCACATGAAAATTATATGTAATATTCAAAGTATTTATAAATGTCCCCAAAAGTGGAAATGACTCAAATATCCATCACCTAACTGATCAATGAGTAAATGAAATATGTATTATCCATATAACAGACATTTGGCAATAGAAGGAATACATGGTATGACATGGATGAGAAAACATTATGCTAAATCAAAGAAGCCACTTACAAGACTACATACTGTATTTAGATGAAATGTCCAGAAAAGGCCAGTCTATATAGAAAGATTTAGTGGCCTAGGGTTGGGGGAAGAACAAGGGTGACTTTTTTTCTTAAATTAAAAAAAAAAAAAGTATTTTTATTGACTTCAGAGAAGGCACATGTGATTTCAGAGAACCAAAACCCAGGCATGTGACCTGACCGGGAGGGAATCCAACCTGGGACCCTTCAATCCGACGCTCTATCCAGTGAGCCATAGTGGCTAGGGCAAGTGCCTTTGTTTTTGTATGGGATTTCTTTTTGGAGTGATGAAAATACCCTGCAATTAGTTCCACTCAGGGTTAAGATAGCCCTTTCCCTCGTGTCCATCATCTGTCACTCCTTTAATTCCAATAGCCTGAACCCTGAACAGACTGTGCTCTCATCCCTTTTGCCATGATTGGTTTAGGAGTACACAGTTCTGCCCAGTGAAACTTGGGTGGCTGAGGGGCTTCTGGAAAATAACTTTTTAAAATAAGATTCTTTAAATTGATTTTTAGGGAGGGAGGGAGGAAGGGAAACACTGATGGGCTGTGGTGCATGTGCCCTGAAGGAGAACTAAACCAGCAGCCTTTCAATGCAGGGTGACGCCCAATGGAGCCACACCAGCCAGGGTTCATTATTCTTGAGAAAAAAAAGTGGAAGTCTTCTGCCTCTGGACATTTTTGTTAAGCTGAGGCCAAAAGCGGCCGACTCGGTGAGGCGGTTGGACATAGTGACAGCAGCAGAGGACAGAGGTTGTAAAGACCCTAGAACAACCCTACCTCAGAACGTGTCTTTTTTTTTTTTTTTAATATATATTTTATTGATTTTTTTACAGAGAGGAGGGGAGAGAGATAGAAACATCGATGAGATAGAAACATTGATCAGCTGCCCCCTGCACAACTCCCATCGGGGATGTGCCCGCAACCAAGGTACATGCCCTTGACCAGAATCGAACCTGGGACCTCTCAGTCCACAGGCCGACGCTCTATCCACTGAGCTAAACCGGTTAGGGCAGAACTTGTCTTGAGATAAATCCTCATTAAGGTCCTCCGCCGACGCCCCTAATGTAGGTTACCCTTCCTGAGATGGGCAAGAATGGGCTAGAGACAGGGCTCACTTTTATATTTTTCTTTATGACCAGACTTAATTCAGGGTAGGGCTGGCACTGAGCATACTATTATGCTGTCTTAAATGTCTTTACCATATTTTCATATCTGGTTTCTTGGTTTTTAAGCCGAGGTACTCTTGTGATCCAGAGCCAGTAAAATCAGTAAACATTTTCCAGGAAATAAAAACAACAAAAAATTAAGCTCAGCCCAGCTGGTGTGGCTGTGGTTGAGCGTCAACCTATGAACAAGGTCACGATTCCCGGTCAGGACACATGCCTGGGTTGTGGGCTCGATCCTCAGTGTGGAGCGTGCGTGCAGGAGGCAGCTGATCAATGATTCTCTCATCGTTGATGTTTCTCTCTCTCCCTTCCTCTCTGAAATCAATAAAAATATTTTAAAAAATTTAAGCTCATCCTACTCTCTACGTAACAGAGAATTACTAATGAGGCCAATTATGAGTCTGGTTAATTATAAAATGAGAATAATCTATATAGGACTGACCTAAACATTAAATGAGCACACAGCAGAGCTTCTAACATAGTCCATAGGCTCACCACGTTTTACTGAATCTGAACTCATTCAAATATTGATAAAGTAATCCCCATTTCCTCAAATTCTACAACTTCTGCTCAAATATTAAGGTATTAAACCCTTACTCCTAACAGCTTTAATGGTTCCACTCTGGAAGTTACCCTCCCTTCCCCACCAAATAAAATTTAATCATTACAACCTGGAACTATTTCAAGAATGAAGGCAAATGGCTAAAAATTATTTAAGCGGACAAATTACACTTTATACAAAAGGGTCCTCTCAAATAGAAGTCAGAAATTTTTGACACAATTGGGGGTTTGAGTCCTGACTACTCATGAGATGTACACATAACCGCTACTCTTTAGATGTACACATAACCTTGAACAAGTTTCTTCACCCGAGCCTGTTTCCTCATCCATAAAAATGGTGTTAACTTACATTACACAATTGTCCCAAGACTGAACATCAGATAGAAAACCTATCAAGGAAGAGCTTAACTGGTATGACAGTTTTGACTAAGCAGATAAAAACCCCAGCAATGTCAAGGTTTTTTTTTCCTGGTAATGTCTAACTTACTTAATTCCCTCAAAAAGAGAGGCGATTTGTGATGAATTATTACAAGTTCTATTTCCTAACAGATTAACTTCCTATTTCCCTGGAGGAAAGGGGTTCTCTGCAGAATCTCCACACTAAAGCAATCAAAGTCTCCATTAATGGCTTCATTTTTGGAGCTACAGTTCACCAGTAAGGACAAGAGTTTAATCAATTCACAGAAGACTCCCAGGTCTGCTTGAAAGACTGCCTGCCATCTCTGCCTTCCTCTTATGGTCAAGTGTATACAGACACAGAAGCACTTTCTCCTGACATAAGGACTATGATTGGATCTCTTAACGCTAATTTTACAGAAATTTTACGTGTGAACTGTAGAGGCTGAAATCTTAGATCTACCAAAAAAGTACACTGCAGATAATGCTGCACAACCAAGTACAAAAACCGCATCTGGGCTCCCAGCCTTGCACTACTCGTCTACTTACTGCTTCTGGGACCTTTCCTAACTCCACCTCAAACTGTATTCTGTCAACAGGATAGAACTGTTCACTACGATAGACTGACTGTACATGGAACCTTTACACCTCACACCAGAATGGTCCTGTCCTTAGACTTGGAGAAACCAGGCTCCCCCACTAATGGGAAAAGATTAGAGGCAGCATTCCAAGCCAAACTGTATCCAGCTTTATTAAAGATACTTTTCATAAACAATCATGGTATTTCAGGCAGGACATGGGCAGACAATCATTAACAGTATACAACAACTTTCAAACTCCCTTCTTCAATGAACTACCAAAATCAGAAAGCCACTATAAAACCCAATGAAGTCTTCATCTGATGCTCTGAACAGGGAAAGTTTAGAGTGAGGGTTGACATTTCACATTAAGCCTGTTGTTTAACAACTTTTCACAAGCCGACCCTGACTTTCAGGAAGTGAAATGAAATGGCAGAAAGTATCAATCTGTAGATCCACAACCTAAAAAGGAACCGCTGCTCTTCTGAGGGAGGCCATCTCATGGTGACACTGGAAAGCCCAGATTGCCCAACATCCTGGAAATCAATTTTTTGGGTCCCAATAGGTCTCTGGGCTTAAGAGAGCCAAAGTCTATGCTTGAAGTGGAGAGGGAGAAAAGGACATAAAGACGAATTTTAGTTTCCCCACACGACAAGGTGTTTTGTGCCATGATGGCTAATGTGTCAACATCAAGAGATCCCTCCTCCCAGGAACCAAGAGGAAGTTTCTCAAAACTAGAAGGGAAAGGTATTTTCCCCATGTCGGTCCAGCTTTGGAGACATTCTATTAGTACTGTATGTCCTTCCCCCCAAAATAACAATGAAGTGTTTGTGTGCTAACAACATAGCTTAAAAAAAAAAAAAAAAAAGTAAAACAAAATTCTGCATTTTTATAAAACTTGATAAAAAATAGTATTTCAAACTGTACAGTCACCAGAAATACACAGTTATCAAAAATGCACACACTTCACTTGGCATCTCCAGCACCTTCAGCTTTCTGTGCCTAAAAGAAAAACAGACAGATGAGTACAACACGTAAGAGTTTGAGACTGTCTGCACCCATATCCCATATATAACATTATTTTGCTCCTCGGCAAGCCAGAGCTCGGGTTTCAGATACTCTGAAAGTGATACTTAGTACTTTTTTTGAGAATGGTTTGGTAGGAAGCTTTGCTAAGATCAGGGCAGCGAACAAATCAGCATTAGAAGAGCTGAGGTTATTCTCAACTTCAAAAGTGTGACACCTAACAGACAATGATCACACCCCATGCCCTTTATTGAACAGCCAAGACGCCAGGAATCCAGGATTTAAGCGAATAGGAAACCACAAGCAAATTCTAGACTGAAGTTACACGTGGAATGATGTAGATGCAGGAAGAAGGCAACCAAGACCTCTTGGGATCAGTAAACAATCAAACTCGGTAGCAGTTGTACCTGGTCTGTTTTGGCATCTCCATTTTCTGCAGGATTATTCCCATCTTTGCCAGCATCAGCTTTCCCCTTTTTCCCTTTCGGTACCTTCTCTCCCTTCTAAAAGACGGGAGAAAGAAAAAAGCTGTTTCTCCTAATTTCATATTATCAATGTGTGGCCTACGAAGTTCTGTACAAGGCAGGATTGTTTATTAAAGATAATATGCAAACTAAAAACCCTCTCCCACTGATCAAACAACTGATCAAAACTAGGCCAAATGACCTGTAATTTTCAGTGTTCCTAAGTAGATAGAATTTAAAAAAAAATATATTTTATTTATTTTTTACAGAAAGGAAGGGAGAGGAATAGAAAGTTAGAAACATCGATGAGAGAGAAACATCAATCAGCTGCCTCCTGCACACTCCCTACTGGGGATGTGCCTGCAACCAAGGTACATGCCCTTGACCGGAATCGAACCTTGGACCCTTGAGTCCGCAGGCCGACGCTCTATCCACCGAGCCAAACCGGTCAGGCCTAGATAGAATTTTTTATCTGAGTATAAATAATAGGATAGAATAAGATAGCTTATTAGAAGTGCATTTTTTCTAAAATAATGATAGTTCTTGATATACAAATCTCAGGGATAAGTCAAGCTATCAAAACAATTCAGAACATCTGTTAATGGAGTCACCATTATGCTGCATTAAGATACTGAAGGACAGTTCTCATTCCGGGAGAGTGAACAGAGGGCATAATTATAAGGCCCGTCCTGTTAACTATGTCATATCTCAACTATGTGTCAACAGATGAAGTTGTTCTATAGCAGATCTCCTGTCAACAACATGAAATCCTGCTCAGCCTCATGTGACTCCTAGAAATGCTTGTCCCCGTCCCACTCACCTTTGCAGGGGCCTTTTTAGGTTTGGGCTCTGGCTTTGGAGGAGCAGGTTTCTTTTATTTGGAGGAGAGAGAAGACAACATTAGTATAACCAGCCAAAGAAAACAAACTACAACCAAATCTCCCATACTTCATAGAGGTTTTGTGGCTGACTTCCCATTAACATTTCCAGTCTTCAGAAACCCACTCAAGTAACAATCGGGAGTGTTCCACTTTGACTATAAAGCCACAAAAAGTTCCCAACCAGTGAATCTCAAATGGGTGAGAGTCCTCAGTGTAGCAGCAGCTCATTAAAACCAGCCACTGACCATCACTCCCGGGAATAAATGTGAAAATTTAAAAGCAGACATACTTACAGCTGATAACCTGGCGGATCTTCTCTGTGGCTATTTTTAAAAAACAGAAAAATGAGAAAGTTAGAAATAAAATAGTCCAACCACTTAGGAAAAGCAAGAGTCTCAGTGCCAATCTTTTCTGCACTATAGGATGTGGAGAGAGCTTACCTAGGCAAATTCAGGAATAGGGGTATGGTTAACTACCACCAGAGAAGCCCAAAGCTTTGTAAGACTCCAAAACAAGAGAATAAACAAGACTTACTTCGTCCTTCACCTTGGCTTTATCTCCTTTAGCATCCCCTTCAGCCTATAAAAAACAGAACAGAAACTCAGACACCTGCAGCCTCCGAGGTAATTTTTAATGACTCACTAAGTTTAATACAGTCCAAAGGGAAAACATTAAAAGTAGTCTTGCACTCAACTTCTGTAGGATATACAAATCGTCAGTGTTTGGCACCCACGCCTCCTATGCAAATACCCGAAGTGCTTAGAAACTGTGGGCGTGCTTATTTGTTGTACAGTGTACCCATCGTGCCAAATCCAGCCCCAAGCTCGCAGGCTGTCGGAAGCTCAGCGCTCCCAGAGTCTCGGCCGCGTGGCCCCGGGGAAACGAGCTAAGCTGGAGCGGGGAGCGCAGGGCAGCGCAGCCTGCGCCACGCACCAGGCAGAAGCAGCAGCAACAGCTGCAGCGGGTGCAAACAAACCCGTCCGGAGGCGGGGCCCGAGCGCCGTTGCCATGGCAGCCGTCGAGGGCGGGAGACGTGAGGCTCGCGCACAGCCCGGGAACTCGTGGGCGGCGGCGTAGCGAGTCCCGTGCGCCCCGGCCGTGGGAGGAGGCGGGGCTACACCGCGGAGCCCCGCCTCCTCCCGGCGGCGGTTTTTTTGGCGGCAGCGCGTTACCCCGCCCGCCAACCCCAAGCACCGCCTTCCCGCCTTTTCGGGTTTGAATTGCCCGCCCGCGGGGAGGGGGGGTGCCTGTGGGGGAGGGGGCGCGGGGCGGGCACGTCTAGCCCGAGGGGAGCGGGGTAAACAGCCACCAACATGGCTCCTCCCGCCGCGGCCGCCGCTCCTCCAATATGGCCTCTGGCGCCCGCGGGCAGCCGAGACGCGCAGGGTTAGCCGGGGGCCACCTGACACCGTCTCGAGTGCCGGCGGTGGGGGCAGAGACTGCTCCAGCCCAGCGCCCATCCTCGCGCCCCGAAGCCGGGCGAGCGGCGGCGGCGGCGGCGAAGGCGGCGGTAGTGGCAGCCCGGCGCCTGGGGCCCTCGCGCCACGTACCTTTCTCTTGGGCATGATGGCGATGGTGGCGGGACGTCCGAGCGGGACGCGGGGATGCAGCAGCGCGCGGGCCTTGCTCGGTCCGGGGGTCGATCTCGTCTCCTCACACTGCTAGGGCTCCGGGGGGTTTATAAAGTTTTTATAGCGCTGGGAGCCCCGGACCGGTTAGAACCGGATTTCACCTCCCGCCGCCGCTCATTGGCCCAGCTGGGGTCACGTGGGCGGGGTTTAAACTCACCTCCTCTGGAGGGAGTGAGGAGGGGGGTTTAGGGGGAGGTTGCGCGAGACGGCGGCGCGCTTTGGGGGTGGGGGCGCAGTGGGGGAGGCGCGCGTCGAAGCAATAAATGAGGGGGGGTGCGAGTCCGTGGGCTCTGGATTTCGGTATCTCGAGAGCCGGCTTTTGCAAACTACCAAGTTCCTTCCACCTTATGCAACCGAGCTACCCACTTCTCCCAGCGGTGCGCCACTTAGAGCCATCTCAGCCGCTTTCCTTCCTGTTCCCGCTGGGGGCCCAGAAGGGTTTTCAAGGCCTGGCCGCACCGCCCGTCTGGGCCGGAGGCGGGAGAAAGCGCGCGGCTTGGAGGCACAGGCTGCAGTTCTCAAGGCCAAAGCTAACGCTGAAGTGGGAAAGAGCGGGGAAGCCAGCTTGGCGCAGCCGTACGTGCATCGTTCCAAGCTGCCACTCCGAGGAAGCTTTCCGTGCATCTCACCTGGAAGGCAGCCCGCCAACATGGAACTGGAAGGTGGAGTGGGAGTTCGCAGGGAGACTACACGGAGAGGTTACTTTCGGGTGCAGTGGGGCAGGTGGGAGCTGTCCTTTCAGCACCCGTCGCCCTGCAGCCTCCCCAAATAGCAACGAAGCCCCCCGCCAAAGCCTCGGGTAGCTCCTAGAGGTTCCAGTATTCCCGACCTCGGGACCCTGTCACTGAATGATGGAGATCCGCCGCCAGCCTACCAGCACTCCCCTCCCCCTACGCTCCACCCGCTTCGGAGACAGCCAGCTCAGCTGCCCCCACCCGACGCGGCCACCAAGCCTGGGCGCTGCAAACGCAGCTGGCGAAATCCCTCCTTCCACATTGGCAGGCTGGCTTCCTTTCACTTGCGCGAGGAAAAAGGAGGGTGGAGGAAAGCGTCCGGGGATTAGGAAACAAGTAGAGGAACAGGTGGTGTGATGGCAAAAGGGTTCTTCCATTGGCTCCCCTACCCCGCACGCCCCCAAAACTAGGGATCCTCGAGGTAGCCAGGTGCACCTGAGGAAGGTAGACAATTGCAGCAAAACAAGGTGCTCTTCTGTCGCACTGTTAGCAAACAAGTTTTACACCTATGAGTTCTTAAACTCCTATGTGACACCCAGGAGAACACAAGAGCATGATCAATATCCCAAGTGGGGGCTTGGCTCTCCGGTGGGAGGATATTTAGGTAGGTCCCACCTAATTTATTGAGGCAAGGCTTGAAGCTGGTTGGTACAAATATCTGTAGAAAGCAACCACAATGCGGCCAAAGCAACTGTCTGCATTCCCTGCTTCTGAGCAGCAGAGGCCCCCGTCTCTTCCCACCTCTACAGTGCTCCTGCGGCATCCCTACCCATCCCACTCTGGGTACCTTTCCCAGAATACAGGACCTCAGGCCACAGAGAGATACCAGCCCCATTAATCACTTCTGCACCCCAATCATATAAGGGGAAACTCGGAAGAGACAAGACAGCCATGCCCACAGGGCAGATTCCGCTTGCTGCCTCCAGTCCCATTCCCTTAATTGTAGGGCTTTGCGTTATAGCCCCATAATTCTTGCCTCCCTAATTAAGGCTGTCAACTGACCCATTGTAAAAATGCAAAATGCACAGCACCTGCTCTCTGGGAACCCTGTGCCAGGTGTGAGGGAGGCTTGCCAAAGGGTACATCAATCCAATTCTCAATCAGCAGGGTCTGCCATTTAAACTTGATTCTCTTGTACCAGGAATTTAGGCAGAGGAAGGCAGGGAGACTAGAGTATCGGAAAGTCAGGGGTTAAAGAGTATACTGGTAGCACTGCTTGCAAGATCCCATCCCTCCCCTAGAGGGAGGTGCTGGAGAAACCGTTTGCAGAAAGTAAAATGGGAAGACTGGAGAGTAGCCATTGGTTGGTATTACTGGCTGGTGCTTGCTGCCCTGGGCACCGGAAGCAGAGTTGCCCTCTTCAAAGGCACGAATCCTCTCAGCATCTCTGCAGTGAGGGCTGGCAGGAGCGGCAAGGGAAAGGACATAGCTCTTGACTCAACCCTCTTCTTCCTTATGGGCAGCCATGGCCCTCACAAGCTGACACTCCGACCTGCTAAGAATAAATGGTCTTAGGGCCTACTTAGGAAGCCAGGCCTCAAAAGACTGAGATGGGAGAGAGAGTCTGACATGGTGAGGGCAGGAGGCAGTCAGTTGGGAAGTGGTTCTTCCTGTGTTCTTGGTTCTGATGTGTTCCAGGGAAGAGGCCTGTGCTGGACTAGATTCACCAGGGCCTATCCGAGCCCTGCAGGAGGAGGAGGAAAGCTTGTGTGGGCTGAGTCGACAATAGGTAATTGGATTGTAATCACCCGCCAGGCTTCTGTGCCATTGGGGGCACTGAGCCTTTCAGTGAGCAATCAGCACTGCGTGGTGGGAGGGGGTAGAGATTCAATAGCAAATCCCAGGTGGAGAGCCAAGGGGGAGGACCAGCAGATGGGCAAATTTTCTTTTCATCTCTCCTCCTTCCTTGTCCAAATGACGCCGGCTGCCTATTAGCTATTTACCAGCAGATCTGAGGTGGAGCCAAATCTTTTGTGCAAGTCGGATGGGAAGCTAAGATGGATAGGTAAAGGGTGAGGGTCTAAGGAGACCTCTTCCCCACAATTGGGTGTTGAAGGATGTGCTGGGGGGAGTGCATTGGAAGCACAGGTAGAGGTGGCAAAGGCAGAAGGAGCAGGCAGCAGAAGACCTGGGGCTCCCTGCTCTCCAAACTTATTGGTGATGAGAGCTATATTTAGTGTATTTGTTGGAGACTCACCCTCAACACTCCCAAGGGGCCACTGTCCCAGGCAACCCAAAGGTATCTATGGCCACCATAAACTGGGCTCCCTGCCAGCAAAAAGAACACAATTCATCAGGAGGAGGTACCCTTCAAGAAAAGAAAGGGGAGTGGGGCCCTAGAGTTGGAGGGCAGGGCAAAGTAGCAGGAGGCCAGCCTCACTCAGGCTGATGCAGTGCCCAGGCGTGCCAGCCAATCAGCCCGCTTGAGTTCCAAGGCCTGCAGGAAACCTTGGACTCGCTCTTCCCGTCTGGCTGAGAGTTTGTGCAAGCGTGTCCGTCGGAGCTGGGCGTCCCCACTGGCCTGGAGCCCCTCTTGCAGCAGCTGCTCTGTCACTGCAGCCTGGTCCCTCTCCAGCTGCTGCCTCTTCCGCTCCTCTGCGTACATGTCTCGGGCCTTCTGCTAAAAAAAAATGGGGGTTGGGAGAGATCACTGGAGATCATTTTTAGGTGTGGGTGGGGCCCAGAACAGTGGGGAAACTATGAGATTCGGAAAGGTCAGGCAGTAGGTGTATGATGGGTGATGCCCATGTTGCACAGGGAGGGCAGTGGAAGTTCTGGTTCCATCTTGGTTTGTTTTGGGTGGAAGCAGCCGTATTTCTTAAAATTCTCAGGTTTGCACTTAGGGAACCAGCAAATATGGATGGATCTGATTTCTGGTTCCCCCAACTAGCTTTGTGTAGTAAATCCTCTCCTAACCTCATTTCTTCATCTGTAAAGTGGGAGTTGTGCCTACCTTGAAGAGTGATTTTAAGAATTAGAGCTAATATACGCAAAACCCTCTCTAGCATATTAGCAGGCTTTTAAACAAACAGCAATTTTAACGATATATTATCTACTGTAAGGAAGGTTCTATTTCCTGCTTGGGGCATATCCATGGCATCATTTCCTTTGGTTTCCCTGGTCACCCAAAGGGTGCCATTCTCCTAATTTTTTAAGCTATTTTTTCAGAGTTGGGCTCCAGACTTGCCTACGGTATGGGAACCAGCTGATTCTTCCAGCAAATGACCTTTCTGTTCAGCACTCTTAAGCCACTTACTGATTTCTGCCTAGTAGAATAAGTCTTAATGTCCATAGTCCACAGTCTACTTTTCCTGTTAGAAAATAAGTCCTTGAAGGTTCCATTGAGCCCTCAGGGCTCCTGGAACTCGCTCTGACATCAGGTAGGTGATCATACTGCCAGCAGCACTTCTTATACCCTGTGTGTCTCCAGACAACAAGTCATAAACTCTTAGAGGGCAGAAACTGTCACTTTTCCTCGGCACTTGCGGCATCCTGTATGTGTGAAATACTCAACTGATGGACCATGTGATCCCAGGAGGGCAGGGAGGATGCTCCTGGGGAGGGGAACCAAGGCCCTGTGTTCCTCACTGATGCACTCTGCTCCTGGCACTTTAACGGACTGTACCTCGTGCCAAAGCCAAGTGAGAAGCTGCTTTGCTACCAACTTGGTATCCTATACTCTGTGACCCTTACCACATAACTCCACCTTATATTACTGTATTTCTGTACATGTCTCTGTTCTACTCAGCCTGTAAACATCTGGATTGCTGTCTTCATCCTTTAAGGAATACAGTTACACTTCAGTTCTTGAACGTCTCCCATCTTGAATAATTTGTTCATGAAAAAAATGTCTCGGTTGTTGAACAAAACTTAGATTTCAACCTGACAGCCCTTTCATGCTGACACCTGTATGACCACTCACAGTTTTCTTATGCGACAAAAAAAGAGAATTTACGAGTATGAGTCAGTTTACACTAAACCTCGTGTTGTTAACATCTTAGGAAATTGTGCTGTGATATTTTCGTATCATTTTGCTTTTGTTGCTGCTTAATATCCTATATAATAAAAGGGTAATATGCAAAATGACCCTAACAGCAGGACAACTGGGAATGACTGGTCACTATGACACACACTGACCACCAGGGGGCAGACGCTCAATGCAGGAGATGACCCCTGGTGGTCAGTGTGCTCCCACAGGAGGAGCTCTGCTCAGCCACAAGCCAGGCTGATGGCTGCCAGCACAGCGGTGGTGACGGGAGCCTCTTCTGACCTCCTCAGCAGCACTAAGGATGTACTACTGCAACTTAGGCCTGCTCCCGCTGGCAAGTGGACATCCCGCGAGGGGTCCCAGACTTCGAGAGGGCACAGGCCAGGCTGAGGGACCACCCCCCTCTGAGTGCACAAATTTTTGTGCACCGGGCCTCTAGTTATTAAATATATACAGTAAGTCACCATGGGTCCTAAGAAGTTTAGTGATAGCAGCAATGTGAAAAAGAAAGTTGTGAGAACAATGATAGAGCTTAAAAAAGGAAATAAGCCTGGCAAGTGTGGCTCTGTGGTTGAGTGTTGACCCATAAACCAAGAAGCCACTGGTTTGATCCCCATCAGGGTACATTCCCAGATTAGGGGATCCATCCCTGGTGGGGGGTATACAGGAGGCAGCTGATCAACATTAATGTTTCTCTCTTATGGATGTTTCTATCTTCCTCTCTCCCTTCCTCTCTCTCTAAAATCAATAAAAACATATTTAAAAAAGAGAAGAAGTAATTGCAAAGTGTGATAGAGGTATTCCCATGTCTAACCTGGCTGCTGTGTTTGGCATGGCAAAATTGACAATTAAAACAATTTTAAAACATTAAGAGGCCATCAAAAGTGCTGGTATTGCTAAGGCAGTGAAAGTGCTCATGAAACAATGATCAAAAGCATTTGAGATAGGTGAAAATGGAATCATTTGAGGGACTAGAATGAATTATTTCAATTTTCATTATTTCTGATGGGAACTATATTCAGTTTTCAAACAAACTGCTTCTTGAACAGCTTTCTGGATCGAATTAAGTTCAAGAACCAAGACACCACTGTATCTTCCATGTGCACAAGCACTGGACCCTTATATTTGACTCTTACAACAAAGCTAGGAAGGTTCTTTCTGTTTGAGACAGACATGGAGGTTGAGAATGGGAAAGTGATTTGCTAAGGCCTCTCAGTAATGAAAGTTTACTGCATAAATGAAAGTTCTAGAATATTCTCCTCTAGGTGTTCAAGGGTACTCTTCTGCTATGATAGTGAACTCATACATGGAGCTATGAAGACTAAAACAGATTTGAGAAGTTTCCTTGGTCAGGAGAAACCATGGGTCCTATGTACATGACCTTATGTGGGGATAGGGAGATGCTCAGGAGACAGTCTAAGCAACCCATGTGCTTAACAGGCTGATTAGGACAGATCTCTACACAAAGTCCCATACTATAGGTAGAATGTAATAAGGACCATCAATGAAGCAAGAGAAAAGGCCATGCAGCTCAGAGGAGAGAAAGATTATGGCCATGAAGGGCAAGGAGCAGTGAAACCTCATGGACAGACAATATTTGAGCCCTGCTTTAACGAATGGGGAGGACTTGGATAAAGGTGGATTGTGTATGGTTGGGGGAGAATATCAGGTAATGGAACAATGAGCAAAGACACATGAAATTAATTGAAGAGTTTGATTAGGCCAGAGTGAGTCCTCCTGGAGCTCTGGGACTCAAGAAGTTCCTGTCCAGCCCTAGCTGGTTTTGCTCAATGGATAGAGTGTCGGCCTGCGGACTGAAGGGTCCCAGGTTCGATTCCAGTCAAGGGCACATGCCTGGGTTGTGGACTCGATCCCCAGTAGGGGGTGTGCAGGAGGCAGCCAATCAATGATTCTCTCTCATCATTGATGTTTCTCTCTCTCTCCCTTCCTCTCTAAAAATCAATAAAATATATTTTAAAAAAAGAAGTTCCTATCCAAAGAACTCTCACCTTTCTAAGCCTAATACTTTAAAAAATATATTTTTATAAGAGTTTTATCTGAGCCAAATGCTTCAGTCTAAGCCTAATTCTTTTTTTCTTTTTTAAATAAATTTTATTGATTTTTTTACAGAGAGGAAGGGAGAGGGATAGAGAGTCAGAAACATCAGTGAGAGAGAAACATGGATCAGCTGCCTCCCGCACACTCCCCACTGAGGATGCGCCCACAACCAAGGCACATGCCCTTGACCGGAATGGAACCTGGGACCCTTGAGTCCGCAGGCCTACGCTCCATCCACTGAGCCAAACCGGCTAGGGCAGCCTAATTCTTTTTAAAAAAAATATATTTTATTGATTTTTTACAGAGCGGAAGGGAGAGGGATAGAGAGTTAGAAACATCGATGAGAGAAACATCGATCAGCTGCCTCCTGCACACCCACCACTGGGGATGTGCCCGCAACCAAGGTACATGCCCTTGACCAGAATCAAACCTGGGACCCTTGAGTCCACAGGCCGGCGCTCTATCCACTGAGCCAAACCGGTTAGGGCTAAGCCTAATTCTTTTTTTTTTTTTTTTTTAATATATATTTTATTGATTTTTTACAGAGAGGAAAGGAGAGGGATAGTTAGAAACATCGATCAGCTGCCTCCTGCACTCCCACCACTGGGGATGTGCCCACAACCCAGTTACATGCCCCTGACTGGAATCGAACCTGGGACCTTTCAGTCCGCAGGCCAACGCTCTATCCACTGAGCCAAACCGGTCAGGGCTAAGCCTAATTCTTAATCTACAAAATGGGGGTGACAGTATCCACCTCACGGGGTGGTTTGAGTAAAAATGAGATAATATAGGTCCAACCTGGTGCCAGTTATTAATGTTTAGCTGTTCTTCTGTCAGCACCACTTGTAGCTATGGCTAAATAAGCTATGTTCTGGCAGGACAGAAAGGATGTGGCCACCCAGCCACAGAGGGAAGGAATACAGAGCTGGTTAAAGTTGCTCTATGAAGCTCAGACTTCTTCCAAATAGCAGACCCAGACTGAGTGCTGGGCAGGGAGGCTCCAGCCAAGGCAAAGCCTGGCCCCTATGTGCCAGGAATCGGCAAATCAATGTTATGATGATGAAGTCAGGGGAGATCGTAAAGGATCACTTTAGATAAGGACACTAAAGGCTGAAGGGACTGGGCCTAGGTCACAAGGTGGGTTGGACTTCCCTTAGAATCTCCACAAAGGTGGTTTCTTGAGAAGGGTTAAATAAGAAAACTCACATGAAAACACCTAAGTAGACCCTCAACATGTTAGCTGCCACCACCACACACACTGCCATTATTATTAAGAGTCTTAACAGATGCGGGTGACTCAGCCTGCTAATGAAACCTATTTCAAGATCTGGTGATCAAAGCTAACACCTTCAGGGAATAATGGTCTATCTCTCTGAGAAGTCTTTCCTGGGTTTCTGTAGTAAAGACGTAATTTGAACCTAAGTTCTATCTCTTACTGGTTGTGTCCTTAATTTTGATTTGTACACTTGCACAAATGGGGCTAATAATACCTAACTCATTGGGTTCTTGGGAGTATTAAATGAAATAGTGCATATAAAATATTTAGAGTGCCTGACACATAGTAAATACACAGTAAGTGAAAGCTATTATCATCATTATTAACATACTTATTAGCAGGTGTCTGGTATATATCTTGTATATGGTCAATGCATGCTCACCTTTTCTTTCATCCCCTCCGTCAGGCCAGCCCTGAAGCATGCTTTGGTTCCTCTAGAACCATACCTGATGAATGCTATGGTTCTCCTGGAACTAACCTGATGAATGTTATGGTTATCCTGGAACTAACCTGAAGCATGCTATGGTTCATCTGGAACTAACGTGATGAATGCTATGGTTCTCCTGGAACTAACCTGAAGCATGCTATGGTTCATCTGGAACTAACCTGAAGCATGCTATGGTTCACCTGGTACTGACCTGAAGCATGCTATGGTTCACCTGGAACTAACCTGAAGCATGCTATGGTTCACCTGGTACTGACCTGAAGCATGCTATGGTTCACCTGGAACTGACCTGAAGCATGCTATGCTTCACCTGGAACTGACCTGAAGCATGCTATGGTTCACCTGGAACTAACCTGAAGCATGCTATGGTTCACCTGGAACTGACCTGAAGCATGCTATGGTTCATCTGGAACTGCAGGATGGCTTCACAGAGGTTCCAAAACATGTATTCTGGCCACAGAACAGGTTGGAACACCAGGCAGGAGTGGGAGGTCTGGAAAAAGGGAGGAGGAAGATAATTTAGTTTAGTAACATGTTGCTGGACATATCCCTGAGCAGGGTTCCAAAGGAGGAGGAGGCTGAGCAGGACCCAGAAACCCAGAGATGAGATCGAACAGGCCTCCTGAGCTGCAGCTGCTGCCACCAGCCCTGATTCACTCACTAACAGGGGAGGAGTCATCTGAGGCAGTTAGATCACCTGTCTGTAGCAAGACTAAACCAAAATACTAGCCTAGTGGTTCTCAACCTTCTGGCCCTTTAATACAGTTCCTCATGTTGTGACCCAACCATAACATTATTTTTGTTGCTAGTTCATAACTGTAATGTTGCTACTGTTATGAATCGTAATGTAAATATCTGTTATGCAGGATGGTCCTGTGAAAGGGTCGTTTGACCATCAAAGGGATCGCGACCCACAGGTTGAGAACCACTGCAACAGACCAACATTTTCACCAGGATTTTTCAAGAAACCAAATTTAGGATTATGAAATAACATCTGGATTATGTTATTTTGGCTCTTGGCCCTTAGAGGTCATCTGGGAAACACACTGATAAAGTCAGCGAACAATTGGTGCCTGCTATTGTTATTTTTTTTAAAGTATTTATTTACTTGTTTGTTAATCCTCACCCAAGGATATTTTTCCATTGATTTTTAGGGAGAGTGGAAGGGAGCGGGGAGAGAGAGAGAAACGTTGATGTGAGAGAGGCATTGGTTGCCTCCTACACACGCCCCAACCAGGGCCAGAGATCAAGCCTGCAACTGAGCCCTTGACCAGACTTGAACCCAGGACCCTTTACTCCGCAGGCCGACGTGCTATTCACGGAACGAAACCAACTAGGGCTGCCATAGTTATTTTTAAGGAGCAGCATGTGGCACAGTGGTTAAGAGCATGAGCTCTGGGGCCAGACTACATGGCTCTCCCATTTATCTTCTATTTGACTTGAGGCAAGTTACTTAACCTCTCTGGGCCTGTTTTTTCAACTGTAAAACTGGGTAATAAAAATACCTGGTTTTTAAAGTGCTATGAAAATTAAACAAGTGAATGTACAGAAAGCAGTCAGAGCACAGAGCTGGATGCACTTTAATAACCTCCACTGATGTGACAGCCCCTTTGGAACATTCTTGACAGCTCCTGCTGGGGACCTTTAGGGTATCCAGGAATTCAGTGCCTCGGGGGGATAACTTTAGTTGTCGGGTAGCTTGTGATGCTAAGCCAATGCCACCTTCTTTGGAACTTCTACCAGGGTCTCAGATCTTTGTTTCTTCTTTAAAGTGACATTCTTTCAAATATCTGAAGGCCAAGTTAGAGTGGCCTATTATCTGTTGCCAAGGTTGTAATGACTTGTTCATTTTGCCTTTGCCAACAAACTATACATTTTAGGACAGTAGGGATTATTTCTGACTTGGTCATTGTAAAGTTCCCAGCACAAAGCAGGAACTCAATACTTCTTTTCCCCAAGGGAAAAAACTGCCACCATGCTTCCCTTTTCCAGACCATTATCCTTCACTCATTCTTTATAAGATGTGAGTTCCAGATTCCTTGTCATCCAGGTTGGCCTCTGCTGGTAAGTCCTCTAAGTTTTTACCAAGAAGTCTCTTAAAACTCAGTGTCCAGAAATAAACTTTCCAGACATGATCTGACCAGCAGAGTAGGCCACAGAACCATAAGCGGCACATTATATGTCATTCAATATAGCCAAACACTGAAGGTATCTTCAGTAACTAAATCTTGTTATTTCACTATGGTCCATCAGAATTTCTAGAATTTTATCATGTGAATTGCTTCCAAGCTGAAACTCTCCCTCCAACCTCTCCTTAAACAAAGACTTTCCCCGTGATGTGTAGCCAGGGGCCAAGGTAGCAGATGATAAGACTTTTGAGCAAAGACAAGTGTATTTGACTCTGAGTTTTTGGGGGACTACCTACACTGGGGGAACTGGGCTAAGAGACAGTGGCCCCTAAGAGAGTTTGCATTTAGCTTATATCCCTTGCGGACTGTGCTTAAATAGATACAGCCCTTTATTCTGAAGAAGACAGAGAAGTAACTGCAAAGCAAGGTTCTATCCCAGAGGAGCTGGGGTACCTGGTAGGTTACCAGGGCAGAAGATTATACTCAGGAACAAAAGTCAGAAGTCCAATTCCTTGAACATGGGCACAGGTGAAGTTTTCATCGCAGCTGACTTGCCTTGATTTTTGTCCTCTAGGAATGTTAGAGACTAAGAACCACGCAGGTTCTCATAGCCAGGGAAAGGTAAGAAAGGGAGAGCAAACACTGACATTTCTCCAGATTTTAGGTCTCCTCCCCCACAAGGTTCTCTGTGCCTGCATGGCCGGAAGTGGGGATGAGCCCCTCTAATCCATTCTGTGCATGCAATGCAGTTTTCAGCTAACACAAACAGAATGGTGGTGAGAAACTACCTACCTGCCAGAGCAGGAAGTCGCTGAGCCTCACTTCCCCAGAAGTCCGTATCAAGATGTCAGGATTGGGAGAGTGGTTGGTATAGAGGCACTTATCAAGCAGAGACTCAGAGACATCGCTAAAGTAAGTGGAGAAGAGACAAAAGTAAGCACACATTTCTCTTTGGATTTTTCTCATGGTGACACAAGGCTTCCCAGATTACAGAATACATCAAATATATTAGTCAATACTACCTAGTACACAGAGGCCCTCTAAACATGCTTAATAAATTAATTAAGGAACCTGAGGCTCAAAGAAGATGATTAGTTTGCCCAAAGTCATTTAGCCAAAGACCTAAATCAAATGTACCCACTAGAATGTGGTACTTAAAGCATCTTGTTTTTGCCTGGCCAGTGTGCTCAGTGGTTGAGCGTCGACCCAGGAACCAAGAGGTTGCCCGTTCAATTCCCAGTGAGGGCACATACCCGGGCTGTGGGCTCGATCCCCAGTAGGGGGTATGCAGGAGGCAGCTGATAGATGATGTTTCTCTCTCATTGATGTCTCTATCTCTCTATCCCTCTTCCTTCCCTCTCTCTAAAATTCAATAAAAACATATTTTAGAAATACTTCATTTGTGAGCCAGTAGAATAGTGATAACTGACAAAGTGTAGTAAGTACTTTGATTTTTTTAAATCTTTTTTTTTTTAATTTAAAAAATATTTTCATTGATTTCAGAGAGGAAAGGAGAGAGAGAGAGAGAGAGAGAGAGAGAGAGAGAGAGAGAGAGAGAGAAACATCAATGATGAGAAAGAACCATTGATTGGCTGCTTCCTGCTTGACCCCCACCAGGGACTGAGCCCACAACCTGGGCATGAGTCCTAACTGGGAATTGAAACAGCAATCTTTTGGTTCCTGGGTCAACACTCAACCGCTGAGCCACAGTGGCAGCGCAAAACATCTTGTTTTTTCCCCCCCATTTTTTTTATTACATAAAGTATTACAAAGATTAGTACATATATCTCTTTTTTTTCCCCTGCCCTTCCCCCAGCCTTACCTACCCCCCAGTGTTTTGTGTCCATTGGTTATGCTTAATTGCAAAACATCTTGTTTTTTAAAATACACATAACAAAGAGGCAGCCAACCAAATGGGCGATGATATTTACAAACACTAGCTTCGAAAAAGGTTTAATTTCCAAAATATATTAAGAACTCATAAAGCTCAACACCAAACAAAGAAACAAACAACCCAATCAAAAAATTGGCAGATGCACCCTAGCTGGTTTGGCTTGCTTCAGTGGATAGAGTGTCGGCCTGCGGACTAAAGCGTCCCAGGTTTGATTCCGGCCAAGGGCACATGCCTGAGTTGCCCACTCGATCCCCAGTGGGCAGCCGGTCAATGATTCTCTCTCATCATTGATGTTTCTTTCTCTCTAGCCCTCTCCCTTCCTTTCTGAAATCAATAAAAAACATTAAAAAAAAAAAAAGGACAGACGACCTGAGCAGACACCTCTCCCAAGAAGACATACAAACAGCCAATCCTATCTAATAAAAGAGTAACATGCAAATTGACCATCACAAGATGGCTTCCCCCATGTGGTCAAAGATGGCCGCCACAAGATGGCCAGCAAGGGAGGGCAGTTGGGAGGGACTCAGGCCTGTAGGGGAGGACATTTGGGGGGGACCCACGCCTACAAGGGAGGACAGTCGGGGTGGACCAGGCTGGCAGAGGAGGGCAGTTGCAGGGGACCCAGGCTGGCAGAGGAGGACAGTGTGTTGGGGGGGACCCCAGGCCTCCAGGGGAAGGCAGTTGGGGGGGACCCAGGCTTGCAGGGGAGGACAGTTGGGGGGACCATCCTGGCAGGGGGAGGGCAGTTAGGGGCAATCAGGCCGGCACAGGAGCAGTTAGGCGTTGCTCAGGCTGGCAGGGGAGTGATTAAGGGCAATAGGCAGGCGAGAGGTCGGAAGCCAGCAGTCCTGGATTGTGAAAGGGATGTCCGACTGCCTGTTAGGCCCGATCCCACCGGGCAGTTGGACATCCCTCAAGGGGTCCCAATTGGAAAGGGTGCAGGTTGGGCTGAGGGACACCACCCTCACCCCCCACTCCCACTCTGTGCACAAATTTTGTGCACTGGGCCTCTAGTAGATATATAAAAAGATGTTCAACCTCACTAGCAAGTAGGGAAAGGCAAACCAAAATTACAATGAGATACCACCTCACACCTGTTAGATGAGAGAATTGTTGATCAGCTGCTTCCTACATGCCCCACACTGGGGATTAAGCCCGCAACCCCGGCATGTGCTCTGATCTAGAATCAAACGAACTGTGACCTCCTGGTTCACAGGTTGATACTCAATCACTGAGCCATGCTGGTTGGGCTGGTTTTGTTTGTTTGTTTGTTTGTTTTTAATGTTCTTTTTAAAAAATTTATTGGGGTGACATTGGTTAATATGACAAGTAATAACAAGTGGTGTAGAGGTTGTGCAGAAAAGGGAACCCTCATTCACTGCTGTTGGGAATGTAGACTAGTACCATCACTATGGAAAACAGTCTGGTGATTCCTCAAAAAAGAATAGAGTTATCATACCACCCAGCAACCCCTCTCCTGGGTATATACCCTCTCCTGGGTATATACCTGAAAAACTTGAAAACATGTATTTTCAAAGCTATATGCATCCCTATGTTCATTGCAGCATTATTCACAGTAAACAAGACATGGAAACAACCTAAGTATCCTGTGATAGAGGACTGGATAAAGAAGATGTTATATATACACACAATAGATACTACTTAGCCATAAGAAAGGATGAAATACTGCCATTTGCAATAACATGGATGAACCTTGAAAATTATGCTAAGTGAAATAGTTCAGTTGGAAAAAGCTAAGAACCATCTGATTTCACTCATATGTGGGATATGTAACTGAAACTTGTGGACACAAACAGCAGTTTGGTGGTTGTCAGAGGGAAGGGGTGAGGGGTGAAGGGATCCTAATATACGGTGACAGGAGAAGATCTGACTTTTGGTGGTGGCCACACAGTGCAATATACAGATCTTGTAACACCTGAAACCTATATGATCATATTAACCAATGTCACCCCAATACATTTTTTAAAAAAGAACAATAAAAAAACGAACAAAAACAAAACAGCCCAGCCAATATGGCTCAGTGGTTGAGTGTTGACCTATGAACTAGGAGGTCACAGTTCATTCAATTCCCAGTCAGGGCACATGCCCAGTTGCAGACTCAATCCCCAATGTGGGGCATGCAGGAGGCAGCTGATCCATGATTCTCTCAACATTGATGTTTCTATCTCTCCCCCCTCTCCCTTTCTCTGAAATGAATAAAAACATATTTAAAAAAACAAACACAACATAGACTTTGGAGGTAGATATACTTGACTGGAGTCCAGGCTGTTTCATTTAACAGCATGCATTACTTTGGGTGGGTCAACTAACCGTTTTAAACCTTAGTTAATTGAACTTATAAAATGGGGCAAATAATAGTCACTACTTTATAAGAAAATGAAATGAGAATATGTGTAATAAACTCTTAGTCTAGTATCTACCTCATAATAAGATCCAATAAATATGTTAGTAACTTTTATTTTTATACTGTATTTTTGTTCATGTCAACCTTCCTATACATGGCACTCTAAGTATACCACCTATACATATAAAAGGCTAAGTGACCCTCTGACCAGTCAACTGGTAGCTTTTTAAAAATATATATATTTTATTGATTTTTTACAGAGAGGAAGGGAGAGGGATAGAGAGTTAGAAACATCAATAAACTGCCTCCTACACACCCCCTACTGGGGATGTGCCCTCAACCAAGATACATGCCCTTGACCGGAATTGAACCTGGGACCCTTGATTCTGGAGGCCAAGGCTCTATCCACTGAGCCAAACCGGTTCTGGCTTGACTGGTAGCTTTGACATGCACTGACCACCAGGGGCCAGACACTCAACGCAGGAGCTGCTGAGCTGCCGTGACTTGGCAGCGGCGGTTCTTGGGTGATGCACCCCGAACCAGAGAGGAGGAAGCCTGATTCTGGGGTGTATCACTTGAGAATCTCCCTCTCACAATCCGGGACTCCTTGTGCGGGGTTGTTGGAGAGCTGGTTTTGGCCTGATCCCTGCAGGCCAGGATGAGGGACCCCACTAGTGCACCAGGCTTCTAGTAGTGAATGAAAGAGAAAGGCCCTGGAGCCAGGTTGAAATCCTGGCAGGCACCATGCTTTGCTAACTAGGCGGGCTTGAACAAGTTACTTAACTTCCTTGTGTCTCAATATTCTCACCTTAACAATGGGGATAAGAGCAGTATCTACCTCATAGCCTCTAATGGGTTAAGTAAAATAAACATATGGAGTACTTGGCAGATGCCTGGCAAAGAGTAAATGCTCAGTAAATGTTAGCAATTATTAGTATTATTAACACTATTGTTTTAAGAGAAACACAGAGACCTACAGTGGGTCAAATGACCTGCTCAAGGTGACTCAGTGAGAAAGTTTATTAACTATCCTTTATGCTCAAACTAATCCATTTTCTGCAATTCCAGACTCAAAAACCAATCTAATATTAATACGTTTTAAAAAAATATACCCTGGAAGAAAGGAAAACGAGGAGTTGGATGATGGTAATGAGAACAGAAAAGTTATAGCTATTGGAAAAGTAGAGCCTAATTGTAATTAACTCATTGACTCTGTTATAAATGTAGATTTGTCTAAATTTGAATAATGTAAAGAGCACTGCCTCAGATCCTGATTAGACCAGTCTTAGCTGAACACCAAGCTTCCTGAGCTGGTGGGTGGAGACATCAGACTCCTTACAGTGGTGACCCTGCCCAACCTACACCATGTCTGCATGACTAACCCCACATAGGCAAGTTAGTAAGCCATGAGGGGGAAGAAAATGGATATGGGAAAACTTGCTGGACAAGAAGCAGAAAGATAAAGGTCAATAGTTACTGGAATGTGGTATGAGTATAAAGTGCACTGAATTTAGGAGTCAAGATCAGAATGCTAGTCCTAGGCATGAATGCATATTACATCTGTTTGCTAAATTATATCTTTCTAGCATAAACATTTGTCCCTTACTATTTTTCATACATCCTTTATTATTTTAAGTATATATATATATATATTTTATTGATTTCAGAGAGAAAGGGAGAGAGAAAAATCAGTGATGAGAGAGAATAATTGATTGGCTGCCTCCTGTACACCCCTAGTGGGGATTGAGCTCGAAACCCAGGCATGTGACCTGATCAGGAATCAAACCATGACCTCCTGGTTTATAGACTGCTGCTCAACCACTGAGCCACATCGGCCATGTATCCCTTACTATTTTTAATATACAGTTAACAGATTCCACATATATGTAGACCTGCATAGTTCAAATTCATGTTAAGGGTCAACTGTATTTTCGAACCATGGTTAAGAATCCAAGGTTGCGGAGGGCTGACTGTAATTATATATGGGTTTTCAACTATACGGGTGGTAGATGTTAAAAGATCAACTGTAGCCCTGACCGGTTTGGCTCACTGGATAGAGTGTCGGCCTGCGGACTAAAGGGTCCCAGGTTCGATTCCAGTCAAGGGCATGTACCTTGGTTGCGGGCACATCCCCAGTAGGGGGTGTGCAAGAGGCAGCTGATGGATGTCTCTCTCATTCATACTTCTAACTCTCTATCCCTCTCCCTTCCTCTCTGTAAAAAAAATCAATAAAAAATATTTAAAAAAAAGATCAACTGTATTATTTCACTCACACAAAAGATTATATGAAACGTCAATTATAAAACACAATATTATAATGAATAATTGTGAAATCCAAGAATTAGAAATGCTAAGAATTAGAAAATTACCAATAACTTGTTTCTACTTAAATATCTCATCTTCCTGCCTGGTCCCAACCCTGACAACTTACTATCTCAATTTTCCCCCCAATAGTTCATTTTAATTTCTTTAAAAAAATTTTTTTTGATTGATTTTAGGGGAGAGAGAGAGAGAAACATTGATTTGTTGTTCACTTATTTATGCATCATTGGTTGACTCTTGTATGTGCCCTGACAGGGGATCAAATCTACAATCTTGGCATATTGGGATGATGCTGTAATCAACACCAATTGAACTACCCAGGCAGGCAGAGTAGTTAATTTTCAAACCACATCTTAACTGACTTCCCTACGGTATTTAACATTTTCCCACCAGTGCCCAGGCCCCTCCTGACCCAAACCTGACCCTCCTTTCTTGGCTCCTGCATACTGATTGCCTAGCTTTTCTTTCTTCCTTTCTCTCTCTCTAAAAATCAATGGAAAAATATCTTAAATGAGGATTAACAAAACAAAACAAAATAAAGTCTCCTTTTCTTATATCTAAATCCATTCCCACTGAGCAACTTTTTGATTTTTAATTCTATTTCCCAGGTAAACTGAATTATACCCCAGAAGAGAATCAGAAAAATTCGTTGGTCCCAAGATCCCATATAACAGAGGTAAAGGACGAGAACTCTGGAATCAGACAGCTTTAGATCTGAGCCCTGGCTCTGGCATTTATTAGCAGAATGACCTTGGGGAAATAATTTTAATGTTGAGTTTTCTCATCTATTACATGGAGAAAAGACTCAAGTCTCTCACATATGAAATTAATGACTCAATAAAATACAAACAACGGATTGCCTGGGTTATTTGTTGCTACCATTGTTTCACCATTGCTCTTATTAGTTTAATAATGAGAGGAACTGAGTAGCCAGGTAGCTTCTAAAGCCTCTCCGAGCTCTAATAATTAGGATTCTATTATGTTGCTAATGATGGGCAATTTTCTTTTTGAAAAATACATGAATCTTGCAAGAAACTATAACACGAGAGACCCAAGAGATTATTCCCCCAACAAACTGCATTCCTAAAAAACAGTTTTGAAGAAACACTGCCAGAGAGCCAGGAGGGTATCATTTTTTATCAAATACCACTGAGTTCTACCTGTTATACCATTTTTCTGGGGTTTCCTGGCGTGCAGTGAACACAGAGAAATTCTGAGGCAAAGGGACCCCCTATCTTTCCACATGCTTGCCTGATTTGACTTCTGGCTCAAGTATCTGGCTTAGGGGGGATTTCATGATTTGGTGCATGTCTGGTTTCCCTATAAGTGACCATGCTAAAGTACAGATACCTGGGATCCAGCAGACCCTGCTCCACTCCCCAGGCCATTTCTCTCACAGCATTGCTGATCTCGTGACGGGACGTGTATGCAAAGCAAACATTCAGGAAACACCTGAGAAGGAAGAACAGAATAATTTGCCCAAATAGGACAGAGACTAAGGATTGGAACCACTTATTCCAGAGCACCCTTTCCCTGGAAGAAAACACAACACCAAAAGTTAACTGCAGACACCTCTGGAAGGTCAGATTATGAATTCTCTCTCTCTCTCTCTCTCTCTCTCTCTCTCTCTCTCTCTCTCTCTCACACACACACACACACACACACACATACACACACACACATTTCAGAGAGGAAAGGAAAGACAGAGAGAAACATCAATGATGAGAGAGAATCATTAATCAGCTGCCTCCTGTCACAATCCAGGCATGTGTCCTTAATTAGAATCGAATCTAAGACTCTTCAGTCTGCAGGCCGATGCTCTATCCACTGAGCCAAACCAGCTAGGGCATAGTATGAATTTTTTATTATTTAATTTATTGGGGTGACAATGGTTAACAAAATCATACAGCTTTAGGTGCACACATCCACAATACATCATCTGGACACTGTATTGTGTGTTCACCACTCAAAGGGAAGTCTCCTTCCATCACCATTCATCCCCCTTATATCCTCTCCACCTACCCCTCACCCCCAAGATTAGAAATTTTTCCCCAAGTTTTTTTGAAATAAACATGTTACTAGCTTTGTAATAAAACAAGTACAAAATGACTCTTATTACCCTTCTAATCCTCTACCAGCTTTCAGAGGAAGGGAATCCACTGTGATATTAGCACAAACAAGGAGATCAGAAAGGAAATTTGATGCAAAACAAATCCACTGCCAAGCATACACTATATTCCAAAGCCACACAAAATGAACTTTGGATTCTTAAACTCTGTTTCCCTCTGCATCTGCACCACCTCCCACGGTCATCCTATCCGTGGTTAAAGGAGTAGGACAAAAAAAGAATTTCTTGAAAGGAATTATCTTCAGAGACAGAGATAAGGCTTGCTGCATTCCTACCCCATCCCTTGGAGGGGGTTGGGGGAAAGAGGTACATGAAATGGAGGAGGAAGATGGGAAACTGTACGAGTTGGTATACACACATACAACATAGTACTGCAGAATCGTCTCTGGTCTGCCTTGCAGATGGAGGAGGTCCTAAGCATCCAAAACCACCCCCTCCTTGTCTCTGACCAAGGATGCCTCCCAGTAGAGGGAGTCAAAGACTAATTCAGGCCCCCAAGGGGAAATCCGAAAACTTACTTGTTGTAGTTCTTGGTGGCCTGCACAGCTTGTGCAATCAGCTCCTGGAGATCCAAGGGCAACAAATGCAGATCACCCAGGACCCGGATACATACGCCATGCTTCTGCAGTTTCTCCCTGATTGGGGAAAAGGCGGCAGGGTTGGGACATAGCACCTGCTAAGCTGGAGAGAGCAGGGTACTTAGATGATACTCAACTAGCAGTTTTTGAGTGTTTTCCTGCGTGTCAGGCACTGTCCTACATGTATTATTTCACTGCATCCCCCCAAGAATTCTGAAAGGAGTTTGCCACATTCTCCATGCTACAGAGGGAAACGGACGCTCAGATAGGATAGTCAGACAGAAACTGCCCAAGATCACACAGACATCAGTGCTGTGTCAAAACTGAAACCCAGGTCTGTTTGATTTGAAAATCCAAACACTTAAAAAAAAAAAATGTTTGTTTGTTTTTTAATTGATTTCAGAGATGGGAAGAGATAGAGAGACATGAATTATGAGAAAGAATCATCAATCAGCTGCCTCCTGCATGCCCCCTATTAGGGATTGGACCCAAAACCCAGGCATGTGCCCTGACTGGGAATCTAACCATGACCTCCTGGTTCATGGATCCACGCTCAACCACTGAGCCACACCGACCGGCCCAAAATACCAACTCTTTACCACATAGGACATCGCCTCATGTGTTCTTGTTGGCAAGTTGCATTTGACATATTCTGTGCTATGTTTGTCCCATTTTGACAACTAAACAAACTCCTCAAGGGCAGGAGTTGTACTATTGGTTACTGTTGTATCTTCTGGCAAAATATGATAATAATCGTGACATCTAAAATACTTATATGTTTACTAAGTGCCAGTCAATGGTCTAACTGCTTTTCAGACATCTGCACGTTCCATCCTTATACCAGTCTTGGCGGCAGATACACTGTCATTCCCCTTTTACAGATGATGACACTAAGGCACAGGGAGGTCGGGGGATTTGCTCAAAATCAAGCTGGTGAATGGAAAGCCAGAATTTGAACCGAGAGAGTCTGGTTCCAGAGCCTGTCCTCTTCTTCTTGACATTACACTGCCTCTACGCAGCAACTCCCAAAAGGCAGTGAGCATGAATTCACTGTCACCCAACCATCTTCTCTACCGGGAAGGCTATGGAGAAACGGAACAACTAATGTTTGGGAAATGGAAGCTTAATAACAAGATGTGTACTGTAGAGTGGGGGTTTCCGGCAGGTCCTGGAGAACACTGATCCAGAGCTGAAGGCCACATCCACAGCCAATGCATCCTTTAACCCTCAACCACATTTCTTAAGGGTGAAACAAGATCTAATCACCTATTTTTGAGAACCCACTGGAGCTAAAGTACACAAATGTATGCACAAATGAAAGCAAAACATAAATAAGAATACCCAGATTTAAGTCCTAGTGCCAACACTTCTTAGCCAATCTTGCATAACCACTTAGCCTCTCTGAGCCCAAGTTTCCCTCACCCTGTAAACTCGGGTAACATCCCTGACACAGTCTCAGCATCAGCTTGTGTTAAGAGGTGTGTGACCTGAGCGAGGTCTATAAAGTAGAGGTACTGCAGCCTGGCCGAAGTGATTCAGCTGGTTGAGCATCGTCCTGTGCTGAAAGATTGCTGATTTGATTCTAGGTCAGGGCACATACCTGGGTTGTGGGTTCAATCCCCGATTGGGGCACACACAGAAGGCAACCGATGGATGTTCTCTCCCACATCAATGTCTGTCTATTTCTCTCGCTTCCTCTAAGCATGTCCTTGTGTGAGGATTTAAAATAATCTTCTATAATAAAAGAGAAACATGCAAATTTGACCGTTACCACCAGCCAATCAGAGTGGCTGTATGCAAATTAACCCAGCCAAGATGGAGGCCAACAGCCATGGAACTAGAGCAACAGCCATGGAACTAGAGCAAACTGTTGCAACTGCCTGCCTAGGCTGGCTGAGCCTCTGCTCACAGCCACGCCCACCATCCAATCAGAGCAGATGTATGCAAATTAACCCAGCCAAGATGGAGGCTGGCAGGGCGGCTCTGCACTGGGAGCCTCCACAGCTGGCCGGCATAGTTGTGCCAGGTGTATCAGCTCAGTGGGAGGGGGGGTCCGGCCTGGGGCCTCCTCGGGGCATCCAGGAGCAGCTGTCCTGGGTCTGCTGCCTAGCTCCGCCCCCGGGAGCCTCCGAGGGGTATCCAGGAGCGCCTGTCCCGGGTCCACTGCCTGGCTCCACCCCCTGGGTGCCTCCCTGGGGCATGCAGGAGCACGGGGCCTCTGCAGGATGTGCAGGAGCAGCCGTCCTGGGTCCACTGCCTGGCTCTGCCCTCGGGGCCTCTGCAGGGTGTCCAGGAACACCCGTCCAGGGTCCGCTACCTTCATCCGCCCCCCAGGGGCCTCCACAGGGTATGCAGGAGCGTCTGCTGCACAGTGCGGAGAATCCGAAGCCAGTCCACTGCCCAGCTCCACCCCGGGTGTGTTCGCTCAGCAGCAGGGCCCCACCGAGGGATTCTGCACCAGCGTCCGCCCCTGGCTTGCCACCCAACTCTGCGCCAGGTGTGTGCCCTCAGTGGTGTGGGCCCACCAGGCGTGTGCAATCGTGGGCCCTCTGGTGGGAAACGTCCAGGCCTGCATTAATGGCTCTCAGCCGCTCACCGAGGGCACAGGCCGGGCTGAGGGACCCTCACCCCCACCCCCCCAGTGCACAAATTTTTGTGCACCGGGCCCCTAGTAATAATAATAAAGTAGAGGTTATTGCAAAGCCCTGGTGAGGAATCTGAAGACCTGGGTTCCCAATCTGGCTCTACCACTAGCTTGCTGTGTGACCATGGCAAGCCATTCTCTCTTTTCTCTTCACTAGGGTTTAGCTTTCCCAACTGATGAAGCTACACTAGGCCAGTGGTGTTCCAACCTTCTTTTAGCACAAGGTTGGGGGAGGGGAGCCTCAGCCAGGCCTGCACCTTTAGCAGTCCGAGAGCCCTCAGGGGATGTCTGACTGACAGCTTAGGCCCGCTTACCCAGGGAGTGGGCCTAAGCCGCAGTCAGACATCCTTAGCGCTGCTGCGGAGGCGGAAGCTGCCACTGCCGCTGTGCTTGCCAGCCATCAGCCCGGCTTGTGGCTGAATGGGGGAGTGCACTGACCACCAGGGGGCAGCTCCTGTGTCTAGTGCCTGCCCCCTGATGGTCAGTGCATGTCATAGCGACTGGTCATTCCACCGTTCGGTCAATTTGCATATTAGTCTTTTATAATATAGGATTTGCTTACTATAATTCACTTAATATAAATTTATGTTGAAAAAAGCTCCTAGATTTATTGAATTTTGAGTCTGGCCTGTGGTTGCCTTGGCAGGGCCAGACCAAACGATTTCATGAGTCTTATATGACCCGTGGGCCAGACATTCCCCACCCCTATTTTAGCCAAAGTACTCTTTCTTCAAGTCAAATCATAAACAGAACCAAACCAGTACCCTATACCCCACTTTCTCTGGGTTCTTTGCACAACCACTCCTGGAACTCTGGAGTTCTATCTCACATTGTTGGAAAACCACCACTAGGATTTCTTCTTGCTCTATCCAGGATTTCATAACCTAAGACTGGTTTTTCTACTACTGACTGATTAATCTCCGTAGCACCTCTACTGCCATGCATTTGATCTTTCAGGAACTGTAAGATTGCCTCCTTTTAAGCTACAGAGTTGTAGACAACAGCTCAGAGCTGGAGTCAGAAAGATCCTGTCTTGGCTCTGCCTGTCCAATAGCTATGACTCAGGATATACACCTACACTTCTCCAGTCTTTACTTCCCTCCTCTTTACAACTGGGGTGATGTCTTTCTCACAGGGTAATATGAATATTAAATGAGAATACACATTACGTTCAAGGCCTTATGAGTACTTTAAAAAGCTAAGATTAGTGTGTAGTACAGAAAATTGAACACCTGGAATATGCTCTCATGCCTCCATCCCCAGCCCCTTGAGTGTGAACTCTGAGCCACAGGGACTCTGCTGAGAACCAGGGAGCAATGTCTCACCAACCCAAAATGGACAGAGAGAAGCCTGGCTCCCCTCCCCAGCACACTGACTCACAGAGGGACAGAAAAGACAGGAGTGTTCTAGGCCCAGCTCCACTGGAGCTCTGGGCTCTCTGTCCTCTCATCGTCCTGGACTGGTATGGGAAGGAGCTGGGCAGAGAATGATTATAATGAAGACTTCTGGGCAGTCTGGCTGGACAGGGCTCCATACATTAAAGCAAACAAACTCTCTCAATTTCCTACGTCCCTTTCTGGCTCTGCTCCCTAAGCTTAAACTTAATGCCAGCTAACAGTGGTAGTGAAGCTTCCCCATAAAGACCTCATGGATCATTCCAGACCTCCCAAGAGAATATAGTAACTTTTTGGAGATGACTGCATAGCAGAAAATGACCTTTCCAATGTTTCTTTCACTCTACTCCCCTGGCCACAGCTTATTGGTCTTGGGGTGGAAATTTGATCTAAGGTGGGCTAATGAAAGGATCTAGTTCATTCTGGGCTATTCTGTGAAGCAGGGAAAGCAGGTCTATAGAGAGAAGGAAATGTACAAAGAGGCGCTACCTAGGATATCAATCCTGGTTTCAGTTTTGCTTCAGGCTGGTTTTACTTGTCCTTGAATTCTGTGAAATACCTCTATATCCTTTAAGTAAATGCTCGCTTTGAAAAAAATAAAAAAGAAAACTAGCCTGTCATATTTGCCACTCTAGAGATCTGACTAACATTGAAAGGGTGCAAAGTTCCTTAAATAAGCTTCAGATAAGACAGCTGAGGGATATTAGCATAATCAATGGACACAGATACTGAGGCAGTGGGGGCTTGTCCTGGGGGGTGGCAGGGGCCAGCGAGGTCAATCGGGGAAAAAGTAGACATCTGTAATACTTTAAACAAAAAAAAAAAGAGAGAGAAAGAGAGGAAGAGAGAGAGCGAGCTGAGGGTTAGGCTGGAGGTCCTGGAAGAATACCATCCCCCTCTGACAGCATCTTACTGCTCTTCCAGCAAACGGCTGAACTTCTGCCGGGCCATCTCCATTAGCCCATCCACTTCACTTTTGGAACGTTTGAAGTTCTCAATGCTGAATGCGTACACCGTCACCTCTCGGATGCCCAGGTTCAAACACCAGTGCAGAGTCTGAGAAGGGAGAAGACAAGGAGCTAGGGTGCAAGGAAGAGTAGGAAGGGAAATAAGAGATGCCTAGGCCCCAACTCAGAAAAGCATCAAGCTAGGATAACACCAATGCTTCTGCCTAATTAACTAAATATGCAGAAAGCCACCACTTAAGAACCGAAAAATGTGAACTTAATGAGTACTACTAGGCTGAGGCCACTGTGGTCTACTGGAAAGAACTCTCCACTGAGAGAATAAAAAACCAGGTTCTAGTCCTTGGCTCCACCATGCACTTACTATGTGAGTACAGGCGAATCATTTAACCTATCTGGGCCTAAGTCTCCTCGTCTGTAAAAAGAGCTCGGCTAGCTCCAGCTGGTTTGGCTCAGTGGATAGAGCGTTGGCCTGTGGACTGAAGGGTCCCAAGTTTGATTCCAGTCAAGAGCACATGCCCAGGTTTCGGGATCCATTCCCAGTAGGGGGCATGCGAGAGGCAGCCAATCAATGATTCTCATCATTGATGTTTCTATCTCTCTCTCCCTTTCCCTTTCTCTCTGAATTCAATAAAAATGTATATATTAAAAAAAAAAAAAAAAGAGCTCAGCTGGTGTGGCTCAGTGATTGAGCATCAACTTATGAATCAGGAGGTCACGGTTCAATTCCCAGTCAAGGCACAGGCCCAGGTTGCAGGCTCGATACCCAGTTGGTGGCATGCAAGAGGCAGCCAATCAATTATTCTTTCTCATCATTGATGTTTCTTTTTTTTTTTTTTAATGTTTTATTGATTTTTCACAGAGAGGAAGGGAGAGGAATAAAGAGTTAGAAACATTGATGAGAGAGAAACATCGATCAGCTGCCTCCTGCACACTCCCCACTGGGGATGTGCCTGCAACCAAGGTACATGCCCTTGACCGGAATCGAACCTGGGACCCTTGAATCCGCAGGCTGACGCTCTATCCACTGAGCCAAACCAGTTAGGGCTCATCAATGATGTTTCTATCTCTCCCTCTCCCTTTCTCTCTGAAATCAATAAAAATATATTAAAAAATAAAAATGCAAATAAAAAGAGATTACAATCTATCCCTCACAAAGTGGCTAATGAACAGTATAAAGACACAAGGTATTATTACTCACAACATAACTCCATTATTCTGGTAGACAGACAGGCCAATGGGTTATGAGAAAAAACGCACCAGTTGAGTCTGCATTTCACATATGCTATTTCAACTGCTTCTTCAAACAACCCCTTGAGACTGCATTATTGTTTTCATACCTACTGTATAAATTATAACACTGAGGCTCAGAGAGTTGAAGAAATGTGTCAAAAAGTCCACAATGAATCCATTATATGAAGTTGTAGAACACAAAAACTAATGTATAGTAGTGATACCTCTTCAGCTTTGTTTCTTTAGTTCTGTTTAAATGTCTTCAACCCCCTACCTTTAACCTCAAAGTTCCCTGTATTAACACTAATTCCTTCTTAGACACACATACAAATCAACTCATTATCACCTTAGGAAGATTACCAGTGAGAACCCTGACACTTGAATAGGGTCAAGCTACAGACCTTACAGGACCTTCGCCGGTACAGGTAGGGTGGTATCCACCACTGACCTCACTCAAAATACATGTCAAAAGGCTGCTCGCCTGTGGAGTCTCAGCGCTTCACTAATAAACTCTCTTTCACTTACAAAAAAGATGCCAATAGCAACGGCTTCCATTTTTTGAGCACTTGCCTTATGCCAGGTTCTGTGCCACATGCTTTTCATTTTACCATCTTGTTTAATCCTCACATAATTTCCTGAGGTAGAGGTTGTTGCTATCTTCATTTTGCAGATCAAGAAACTAGGGTAAAAAGGGAACGACGGAACTCGCTGCAGGTCAGAGAGCCAGGAAGTGGCAGAGCAGGAGTGCCAATGAGTTCTGAGTGACTCCAGAGCTTAAGCTCCTAAGCACCAGGCAAAACTGTCTCTTAGTCACAAAAGAGAAGCTGGGGTCAACAAATCTAAAGACCTCCACACAGTATTAAAGAGAACTCCACAGCCTCTTGCTCAAGGCAAAAAAATATCACTGCTCTAGCATCAGGCCATGTTCTTGTGCCAGGAAGCTAGATGCCATGTTTCTACTCTTCTCAAAGTTAGTTTCACAAGAATTAACATATTCCGATCTTACTGTTAGACTTAATGTTTTCCAATCTGCAGCATATATTAAGAACCGTAAAATATTCATGATCTTTGCTTAAAGTGATGTCCCTGTTTGGCACTTTTCCCAGTTTAAGCACTGAAAGAACTGTGTCCTGAGAAGCCCTCAGACTCAGGCAAACTAGGAAGAGCAGTCTCTTTACTATTACTCCAGAAATGTCACTTCTTAGAATTTATTATCAAATAGTACTATTTATCATGTCCAATAATAGTGGAGCAGCTAAACAAATTGTCAGCTCTTATGATGATAAAAGGCTCTAAAAAGTCATTAAAAAGTGTAGTTAGAAAGTATCCTATATAGTAAAAGAAAAACATGCAAATTAACCATCCCTCTGCTATGCTCAAGCCACGTCCACAAGCCAATGAGGAGCGGGTATGCAAATTAACCCAACAAAGATGGAAGGTAATTTGCATACACAGAGCAGAGTGGGAGAGCCGGCAGCTTGGGGGAACGTGGCTCCCTCGGTCAGGGAAAATCCAGAGCATGGGGAGCACCAGGAATTCTGAGAATAGTTTTGGTGACAGCCCCAGGACCGGAAGCGGAAGCCCAGAGCTCAGGGAGCACCAGGAATGCTGGGGATCATAGTTCTGGTGGCAGATGGATCTCCCAGACACTAGAGCAAAGTGAGCCTGGAGCAAGTTACTGTTGCGGTTGGGGATGGAGGGAAAGCAAAGGTGAGAGACATAAGTAAAATCAGAGTGTCCAGGAAAAATGAAAGGGAAGATATCCTAAAACTTCCAGGAAATCTCCACCAATGGAGCAAAGAAAAAAAAATGCCTCTATTATTCTGTGAGCAACAAACCAAACTGGGTTGGGAGTCTCAGACAACTTGCTCATATGATGGCAAAGAAAGACAGAAACTCCCGGATTGGAGAGGGCTCCCCTGAGGGCTCCCAGATTGGAGAGGGTATAGGTTAGGCTGAGGAACCCCCCTCTTCACCCCACAACTCACACCCCCCCCCCGCCCCCCGTGCATGAATGTTCATGCACCGGGCCCCTACTATACTAATAAAAGAGAAACATGCAAATTGGTGTCACTCTGCTACACCCACCAGCCAATCAGGATGAGCATGCAAATTAACCCAACAAAGATGGTGGTTAATTTGCATATACCGGCACAGAGTGAAGACTGAAGACGACTGAAGACTGAACAGGCTTGGCTTCTCCGCTGCAGCAGGAGTGGAGAAGCCAAGCCTCGCTGCTGTGGCCAGGCCAAAGGCCTGGGTTCCAGGGGCCAGAGGAAAACTGGTGCCAGCAGCCAGGGGAAGGAAGGTCTATCGTGTGAATCTTCGTGCAACGGGCCTCTAATATATATATATATATATATATATATATATATATATATATATATATATATATA
>PVJC01010980.1:0-42499 GCA_004026665.1 Murina feae | reverse complement strand
GCCACATAACTTGAAATTTTCCTGAGGCATGTCTTTAGACAGTCCTACATAACTACATAGATACAGACAACATCTATCTTGGAGGTTCCATCATCTGTTGAAACGTCCCCTCATATTTTGGTTATAAGGGGAGAGCCCAGATACTCATATATAAAGTCCTTCCATTTTTCCTCCCTCTTGCTTCTTAAATAAGGGCACTTTTTCTACCATGAAGGATCTTCCTTTATGTTATATTATTTATGTTCTATAAACTACAGTGAAAAGGAAAAACTATAGTTAGAACCCCAACTTAGAAAATATTGTTATTATTTACTAGAGGCCCGGTGCATGACAAGGTTTCGGGGGGAGGGGAAGGTCAGCCGGCTTGCACCCTCTCACAATCCGGGACCCCTTGGGAGATTCCGACCGATCCCCTTAATCACGTTGGCCTGCCTGCCTGATCACCCCTAACCAATGTGCTCCCTGCCTGATGCTCCTAACTGCCTCTGTCTGCCTGCCTGATTGCCCCTAACAGCCTCTGCCTCGGCCCCTGCCAGCACAGCTTCATCAGGAAGGATGTCTAGAATGATGTCCAGAAGGTTGTTTGGCTGTCCAGTCTAATTAGCATATTATGCTTTTATTATTATAGATTAGTTTATTTTCTTTTAAAACAATGGATATGTATGGACTCTTGTCTCACTAGAGCCTTGAAAAAGCCAGAATTGAGATGAAGCTGAGAAGTCCTTTTTTAAATATTCCACATGATATTTTCTCTTTCTCTATACATTGGTTCAAGGTATAGAAAAAAAATCAGAGAAGTATGATTTAAAAACAATGAAAATTATATTGTTTAATTGTTTCAAAAATCTTATCCAAAATGCATTATGTGTAAAATATGAATATAAAAACTTCTACTTTTAAAATCTGTTTTTTAAATATATTTTTATTGACTTCAGAGAGGAAGGGAGAGGGAGAGAGAGAGATAGAAACATCAATAATGAGAGAGAATCATTGATCAGCTTCCTCCTGCATGCCCACCTATTGGGGATTGAGCCTGCAACCCAGGCCTGTGCCCCTGACTGGAATTGAACCCAGGACCCTTCAACCTACAGGCTAACGTTCTATCCACTGAGCAAAACTGGCCAGGGCTAGTTTTAAAATCTTGGAATAGCTCTACCTCTGTCTCTTCTTGGGAACTACCCTCAAACAATAAAGAGAAAGAAAAACAAGAGCAATCTTTATATTTGATAAAATTGAATCATATTAGCACAAACTACAATATGAGAGGGTGGCTTTCCAAATACCATAAACGTTAAACAGGGGCAGATTTCAAGAAAGGTTGGGAGAGCATTGCAAAGCAGATGACACCTCCTAGAAGGGAAAATCAGCTGGTCCTTATTTTGTGCAATGGAAACAGAGCGCATCTGTTGGTAAGCACTGCCCTGGACTTAGTTGTGGTTCAAGAAGAAAGGAAGGAGCTGCCCTGTGTATATGTACAAGACACACCTAAGCTCAGGAAACAAATGAAGACCAGTGAAAGAGGTGAATAGTGCTGCAGCTATCAATCACTGGACAGGAAGGAGTCAAGTCACGAACTCGCATAACCTTGTGCTGTAAGGAACTTCACATGAACCAGGAAACACTCTTTTGTGCTTAGAAGTTGGCTCAACTTTCCTCTGACTCCTCAAAGAAGAATAGTCATTTAGAAAACAAAAAAAGGTCTATATAACAATATTATAAAGAAAATGAAGGAAGAAGAAAACCCTTCTTGGAGAAAAATGCTCATTTAAACATAAATTTGGTCACCATCTATATCACTGTAAATTATAATAAGTTAATGTAGTAACATGCTTACAGACAAAACCTCAAAGCAAAAAACAAGATTTCAGAGACATGTCTGGCTGGTGTTGCTCAATGGTTGAATGACGATCCAGGAATCAGGAGGCCATGGTTCAGTTCCTTGTCAGGGCACATAGAAGGGTTACAGGCCAGATCCCCAGTAGGGGAGGTGAGCAGGAGGCCAATCGATGATTTTCTCTCATCATTGATGTTTCCAGCTCTCTCCCTCCCCCTTTCTCTCTCTGAAATCAATAAAAACATATTTAAAAAAAAGATTTCCGAGAAAAAAAAAGTGAAATAAAATTAGAGGAGATAAAATAGGAGCATGTCAGGGAAAGAAGGAAAAATAGGCCCATCAGCTGAAATTTACCTTGGAGCTAAATAAACTTTAAAAAACAGGCACATATTTGTAACACATTCCAGGCTTCTGTGCCATTTCAGGCCTCTAGGAAACAGACATTGAAACAAAGTAAAGGGTGAAAACAATTTATTGGAGTCTGCCTCCTGCAGAACAGTGCTGCAGCTGTCAGCACTGCATCACTAAAAGGGATGAAGAAGGGAAATGGATGGGATGCCTTCAGATCTGTGAGACAAAAGTGAGGAGGAAGCAGGACAGTGAGGAGCTCAGACCAGGACACAGACAGGAACAAGTCTCAGCCAAACCAATGGGAGCTTTGGAACAAAGAAGAATCTCATTTTATAAATTGTTTTTATTTTTTAATTACATTGACATACCCTATTGTATTAGTTTCAGGTATACAACCCAGTGATTAGACATCATAAAACTTAGTGATTATCCTGATGTAGAAGCATTGGTGTGCCTCAAAACTTTTAAAACATGCAATACCCAATGATTTAGTCAGGGCACTGACCTCTTTTCCCTTAGAGAAGTGATTTTTAACTGTTTATTGTTTTTAAATCTCATGGCAAATATAAACTAATTATTAAATTCTGTGGCACATAAAAATATATATTTTTGCAGATCTGACAAAAAATAGGTATAATTTTTATTCATTCACACTGATGACTATTGTGTTGGCTGTTGTTTTTATTTGTTTGTTTGTTTGTTTGTTTATTTAGACAGTCTAAAAGAAAAGAGGTCAGTGCCCCTGACTACTCAGGTGTGGCATGTTTTACAAACTCTTGTGGGAGCTACTGTTTGCAAATATCATCTCCCATCTGGTTGGCTGCTTGTTTGCTTTGTCCTTTTCTTTTGCTATGCAGAAGGTCTTCGGTTTGATACAGTCCCATTCATTTACTTTTGCCTTTACTTCCCTTGCCTTTGGGGTCAAGGCCATAAAATGTTCTCTACCACCCAGTTCCATAAGTTTGGTACCTATATTTCCTTCTATTTTAACTTATAGTTTTGGGTCTTATGTTTAGGTCTTTGATCCATTTTGAATTAATTTTTATACATGGGGACAAACTGTAATCTATTTTTATCCTTCCAAAATACAGAAAGAACTGGTGAAACTGAATACCAAACAAATAAACAATCCAACCAGAAAGAGGACAGTGGACCTGAAAATACACCTCTCCCAAGAAACATGGAAACAGCCAATAGATAAATGAAAAGTTCAACCTCACCAACAATCAGGGAAATCCAAATTAAAACTACAATGAGATACCACCTTATATCTGTCAAAGTGGCCTTTATCAACAAGACAAGCAATAACAAGTGTTGGAGAGGTTGTGAAAAAGAAGGGAACTCTCATTCACTGCTGGTGGGAATGTACAGTACAACTACTATGGAAAGCAGTCTGGCGATTCCTCCAAAAATTAAGAATAGAGCTACCATATGACCCAGCATCTCCACTCCTGGGTATATACCCAAAATACTCGAAATCATTTATTCCCAAAGATATATGGACCCCTATGTCCATTGCAGCATTATTCACAGTGGCCAAGACATGGAAACAACCAAAGTGTCCTGCAATAGAGGACTGGATAAAGAAGATGTGGGACATACTTGTATACACAATGGAATACTACTCAGCCATAAGAAAGGATGAAATAACATCATTTACAACAACACAGGTGGACCTTGAGACCACTATGCTAAGTGAAATAAGTCAGACAGAAAAAGCTAAGAACCATACAATTTCTCTCATATGTGGGATATAAAACTGAAACTTATGAACACAAACAGCAGTGTGGTGGTTGCCAGAGGGAGGGCATTGGGGGAGAAAGGGGTCATAATATGAGGTGCCAGGAGATTTGACTTTGGGTGGTAGGCACATGGTGCAATATATAGATTCTGTAACTTAGAAATCCACACATGAAATTTATATGTTCATGTTGACCAAAGTCACCCCAATAAAATTTAATAAAAATAAAATAACAACAAACAAACAAACAAAAAAAACACCCCAAATTCTTGTGGCACAGTGGTTGAAAATTGCTGCGATAGAGGAATCCTGTGTTGGATAGAAATGAGTAGGCCTTGTATTTCTTTAATGCTCAGTCTTTGCCAGGAGTTGCTCAGGAAAAACAAAGCCTCAAACTGAAAGCTGAGGCAGATCCTGAAAGCCATCAGGCTAGAAGCTGTATTCCTAACTGCACTACTTGAAAAAGATCACAAATTCTTTTTTGTAACATCAGACAAGGGCATTTGATGACCGTTGCAGTCTACCTCATGCCGTAAAATGCACTTCTCCCTATATACGTTTGGGGTGCAGATCTCAAAGTTTCTAGTCAACCTCTCTTCCTTGGGGGAAACTTTGAGGAGGGAGATTAGTGGGATGAATTATAGCCTCACTGATGCAGCTGTATTCAGGAACACATCTGGCACTAGTCTCCCATCTTCACTATTGATTGTAAATTCCTTTTGCCTTCAGTTAGCACTTCTGCCAGACTTGGTGGCTTAAAGGTGCCCAAATCCTCTTTCCCAAATCCAAGTTCCCGATAATCATACTATTCTCAGTGGAATGATGCATTTGTGCCATCACAGTCAGGAGTGACCAAGGGAATATCAAGCAGCATCCAAGCTGTTTACTTGACTCTGTATATCTCATCTCTAAACCCTACCTTACCTGTCTGATTAAGGTCAGTCACTAATGCCCATGGTGATTCCTCTTCTTGCCTGCTGGTCTCTGCACAAAAAAACAAAACAAAATAAAACAAAATTCCTAAATGCTCAGGTGACAGCCATAGCTTGTAGTTCCAACAGGATCATTATTTTATCTCTTAGAGAGCATATTCCTTAGGCAAGAGGAACTTTATGCTATTGGGAATGATGGTTAAGTGGCATCATCATCTCTTCCCCCATAACCTTTGGTTGCTAGACTGGTGTATTCTCTCAATCAGAGAAATGGTATTTACAGTGAGATCTCAGATTTGATGTGCATACTGAATGCTGGAAGGTAATATCCCATCCTTGCAGAGTATTTTGTCTTCAGGTATACCACTTCAGAAGCACCTTCACTGTAGGGTCACTTCAGGTGTGCTTTCAGCAGTTTGTTTAGTGCTCTATCAGAATAGCCACTTCTGGATGATGGGATATGAAGTGCAAACAGCATATTCCTGTTGTCAGACATAGTATCACTCCTTTATCTTCTTTGTTTTGGGGGGTGCTCCCTATTCAGATCACATTTGATTTCTGTAGCCTCCAAGAAAGTAGTAGTGCTGGAGGATCTGCGGGAAAGGCAAACACATACTCAGAATAAGTCACAGGTAGAATAAGTCCAATGTAATTTACTTGCTTTCTAATGGTTTCCTGGAGGAAAAGTACCATATCAGGGGCTCAGCATGGTATTTGGCTCTGTGGTTGAAAAGTCAGTCATCACTACATTAGCCTTGGTAAGTGAGAGTCCATGCTGCTGGGCTCATATATAACCTCCATCTCAGCCACTGTGGCCTGGTGTGTCAGACCTGAAATGGTCAGTGACAAGCCTCTAATGTCAGTTGACCAAGTTACTTTGATTGGTTTTTCAATGCCTCTTACTGATGAACATTTGGTACACCTCCTCCCAAGTATAGTCACATTCTGAAGCACCAAGGATTAGAACTGAAATATGACTTTGGGATGAAGGACACAATTTAGCTCATAGGTTCATGTGAGGTCATATTATTCTGTATAATAAAAAGGTAATATGCAAATTGACTATCATGCCCTTGAACTAGATGGCTCCCCCATGTGGTCAAAGATGGCCCAACAAGATGACCAGCAGGGATGGGCAGTGGTGGGTGACCAAGCCAGCAGGGAAGGGCAGTTAGGGGTAATCAGGCCAGCAGGGGAGGGCAATTATGGATGACCAGGCCAACAGAGGAGGGCAATTATGGATGACCAGGATGACAGAGGAGGGCAATTGTGGATGACCAGGCCAATAGAGGAGGGAGTTAGGGGTGACCAGGCCATCAGGGAAGGGCAGTTGGGGGCAATAAGGCCAGCAGGGGAGCAGTTAGCATTGATCAGGCTGGCAGGAGAGTGGTTAGGGGGTTATCAGGCAGGCAGGCAGAAGTGGTTAGGGGCAATCAGGCAGACATTAGAGTGGTTGGAAGCCAGCAGTCCAGTATTGTGAGAGGGATGTCCAACTACCAGTTTAGGCCTGGTCCCACAGTGGGGACATCCCCCAAGGTGTACAAGATTGGAGATGGTTCAGGCTGGGCTAAGGGACATCTCCCACACCCCACCCTCTGTGCACCAGTGCATGAATTTTGTGCACCAGGCCTTTAGTTTTACTATAATAAAAATACCATGCCTGACATGGTAACTGTGACTAGGACTACTACTTAGTTTAGCTTGCTATGATCTAAAATCATTCTCCAGGGTATTTCCAATTTATGTAAGGAATAGCATAGGGTCAATATCTACCATCTGGTGACATATAGCCAGATTTAATTAACTCATCTTTGCTGGAATAGAGATGTAATGTCAGAGGATTCCATTAGACTCCCCTCCCTGCCAGATTTGACCCCAATGGCCAATGTGGACTAACTTTATTTTAGGGGTTAATTCAACTTGCAAGCATATTGATCCTAATTATACATTCAGGAACTATATAGAACTAGGTATGTCTGTGCACTCATTAGGTTCAGTGTACATCAGACTTCAACTAGGACTCTAACCACCTTTCATATGTCCTTACTCTAACAATGGGGCCTTGGTAATGCTTCAATTTTTCAGATAACAAGACAGCAATATCAACTCCAATTCTAGGACCAACAGTCCTTGAACTGTCTGGAATTCTCTTTTTCCTAATGCATAATCAGCTAAGTAAGTGGTCATAGTGGCTAAGGTGTCCCCAAATTTATGAAAAGTCAGGGAACATAATGTAACCTAAGCCATATAAATAAAAGACAGTGGCTTCTTTTGTATATCCTTAGTTATAGCACTGGTGTTCAGCTAGATTTTCAGACATTTCTCAATGCTGATTGTTCTAAAATTTAGAACTTGTGGTAATTTTTATGCGATCATGGAAAGAGGGAATACAACATTTACTTACTCTGCCATCTAGACTCCTCCCAAAAACACAAAATCAACTCATTTTTCAAAGATAATTTTGCTAGATCTAAAATTCTTGGTTGATGGTTGTTTTTGTTTTTTACTTTCAGTAGTTTCATTATGACATTCATCTCCATTTAGATTTGAATGTTTATGAAAAATCAGTTGTTAATTATATTGGGCTTTTCTTGTATAAAATTAATCATTTTTTTTCTCATTAGTTTCAGAATTTCCTTTTTATCCCAACATTTTTATTTTGATATATATGTATGGATCTCCTTGCTTTTATCCCATCTGGACTTTGTTGAACTTTTTGGACATATAGGTTAATGCTTTTTCATCAAATATGGGAAGTTTTTCAGCTATTATTTCTTCATATATATTTGCGCACCTTTCTCAGATTTTTCTCTTTTTCAGGTACTCTGATAATGCATATGTTGATGCACTTAATGGTGTCCCACATTTCTCTGAAGCTCTGTTCTTTTCTGCTTCTTTCTTTTTTTCTCTGTTTTTCCCCCAGATTGATTAATTTCTATTGATCTATAGTTAAGTTCACTTATTTGCTCTACCAGCTCAAATCTGCTGGTTAGTTCCTGCCTGAATTTCTCATTTTTGTTGTTTATATATTCAACTATAAAATTTCCATTTGGTTTATTTTATTTTATTTTCTCTTTTTGTTTACATTTTATATTTGATAAAACATTTTCATCATACTTTCTTTAACTTTTAGACCTGGTTTCCTTTAGTTCTTTGAACATAGTTGTAAGTGCTAATCTGTTAAACCTAACAATTGGCCCTCTCAAAAGCATTTTTATTGTCAGCCATTTAAAAAAAAACTATGAGTGGGTTACATTTTCTGTATCTTTATATGGTATGTAATATTTATTTAAAAGTGGACATTTTAGCTAATATATTGTAGTAACACTGGTTACTGATTCCCCCTGGAGATAATGTTATTGTCATTTTTTTTTCTTGGGCCATTTGCTTACATGCTTAGTGAGTTTACTGAAATTATTTTCTGAACTCTATTCCCCTCTGTTGTATGCAGCCTTTCATATCTTTGCTCACATTTTTTTTTTTGGGGGGGGGGTCTTTTAGCAGCTACAGTCCCTGTGTCAGTGTAATTCATGTATTGGTCAAGGGCTGTACTTTAGTCATCTTAGTCAGTGAGATTTTTATACTTTGCTATTGAACTTGTATGCCTGGCCTGGAGATTGTGTCATAGTTTAAGAAGTTTATAGTTTTTTTCTGCATGTTCAGTCAGGGTTTGATAGCTTGGTTGTTCCCTATCTGATCACACTTGAGAAGGCACATCTTTGTGCATGACCCCTACCCATGAAATTTCCATGCTCTGTTCTAAATGAATATATTTCCCTTATAGCCTTCTATTCCACACAGCAGAAGCTCTGTGTTTTTCACAGTAGCTGGAGGTGGGGACAGAGGCTGATTTCTCCTAGGCTCACACCTCAGTTCTATAAGGGAACACTAGGAGGGAGGTTAGCTTCTATCTTCCTGGATTGCCCATTGGATATGGAACCTTTATTCTATAGGTGAACTAAGGTCAGGGCTCCAGTATTCCTGCAATTTTTATGCCTGAATTAGAGCTTCTTTCCTACAAGTAGGGATCAGATGAGGAAAGAGAGTTTTTGTTTCCTTAGTTCTTTCCACCTAGAATACAGTTTGCTACATGGAGTTAGGAGACATGAAAAACACTATTGAAACTACAGTTTCAGAGCTGGAGAGAGAGGGAACACTGGGCAGCTTAGCTGCATGTGCCTGGAGTAAGATTCCATATACCAGAGCTGAATGTGGGGAAAGGTATCAAGTAATGTCTCAAATTGTAAGACTCTCACTGTTCTTACCGAAATTTACTATTTTTGAGTGGCTATTTCCCTGCTTTATATATGCCCTTAGGACAATATCCAGAAACTATATTATTTTTTAAAATAATTTTCTGTAGTTAAGTAGCTGTTTTGTAGGGAAGAGGGTCTGTCAAGTTTATTACTCTGCTATTATAAATTTAGATGTTTTCTAATTCTTCTTTTTTAGTTTATTAATCTTCTGTTTTGCTTTGTTTAGTCTTATTTTAAACCCATTTATTGATTTCTTAATTCCAATTATTACAGTTTCTATTTATAGACCAGTGTTGCCCAATAGAACTTTCTTGGAGGATGGAAATATAGTCTATACTGTTTAATATGGTAGCCACTATCATATGTAACTTTTGAGCTCTTGAAACTTGGTCAATTGGACCAAGGAACTAGTTTTCAATATTACTTAGCTTCAAGTAATTTGAATTTAAAAACCACAAAAAGCTAGTGTTTAACAAATTATCACAGTTATAGAATTGACTTTTTAAATAAATTCTAGATCTCTGCTGAAATTCTTCATGTATTTTTCTATTTTATTGCACATACTATAGTGAAAGACTATCTAAATCGTCTGTTGGTCTCTTTCTTTTGCCTATGGTTTTCTTTATTTCTTGTTTTAAAAAATATATTTTATTTATTTCAGAGAGGAAGAGAGAGGGAGAGAGAGATAGAAACATCAATGGTGAGAGAGAATCATTGATCAGTTGCCACCTACACACCCCCCACTGGGAATTGAGCCCACAACCCGGCATGTGTCCCTGACCAGAATCAAACTGGGACCTTGTAGTCTGCAGGCTGATGCTCTATCCACTGAGCCAAAACAGCTAGGGCTATTTCTTTTGTACTGATGCTCTTTTTTTTTTTAATCGTAATAAGTAAATTTGTATTAGATTAAATTATAATTGTTTAGATTTATTAAATTAGACTTATTAGGTTGGAATTGTGGATGTAAAACTGTAGATGCTCTAGATGCTATTATTCTCTGCTAAAAATACTTGAACTTTCATTTGAAAAGTAGATTCCTTCCTTCAGTACAGAAGACATTAGTTTTTTTTATTGGCTCTATCACTTGTTAACTCTGTAGCCTTATGCATGCAAATCATGCAAAAGATCTGAACTTTAGTTTTCTCATCCATAAATAGGCCTAATATCCACCTTGGCTAAAACAAAGATTGTGAGAGTGAATAACCAATGTCCTAAAGTTTTGTACTACAAGGTAATATAACTGTAAAATTTCTATTAGCCATTCATTCTGCATACATTCAGCACTATTTGTACAGGTTGCTTGAAAATAAAAACAGGCTTATGTTAAGTAAAAATTGTCCTTATTTTTACACACAAGTTACTTTATTTGTAAGTATAACTGTTTCTGAGTAGTCCATGATAGAAGACAGCAACTAATTTCTAAAGGCCATGAATAGTTATATAATCAGCTATTAATTAATGGTCTTACAATGACAAAATGGGAACAAATCTAATACTTTTAGTTTTCACTCTTTCATGAGATTTAACAGTGGTAGGAAAGAGTGTGAATACTGACCAGAATCTTAGGGAAAAGTCAAATGTTTATGGTATATTTTGAAATCTTAAGTCACTAAGAGAACAAACTTTAGAAAAGCCAATGGCATGTTTGTTTATTCTGTTCAGAAATTAAAACTCTTAATTTTTAATGGACATGCACTTTCCTTATTCCAATTCTCCATTGCAGTACAAAATAAAGATTGTTCTCTTATCTTGCATTTTATTCAGAAGAAAAAATATTCCCTTGCACTTAAAACAATTTTCCTATAAACAGAATGATTAACTTGATATTGTTCCAAATAATTTCTGAACATCTAGATAAGATTAAAGCCATTTATTTTTCCAAGCACATGAGTTACTCTTCTCTTTTATTTTGCTCTCTGTCATTTAAGCCAAAGATTTTTTTTATTACCCACTCAAAAACGGTTGCATTTCTGCCCTAAATTTCAGCAAGCCTTGAAATGCTTTGACATCATTTTATTGTAAAATTATTTTTCAAAAACAAAATTATTTTCAAAATAAGTACATATCACAAGAGGTACTCTTTTCAACTTACATCCTGGTAAATAACTGATACTGACCATCTATTGCTCTTCAAAAGAAAAATGATTTCCTATCACATTGACCACCAAGTTAAAAATGTCTTTAAAAACCTGCTTAAGACTAATTTCCTTTTCAATTTCCTTCACAATGTGTTTAATGTGCTTCATTTGGGTAATAGCATTCAGCACTCAGGAAAAACAGAAACAACTACCTTGATGATTCCCTTGGCACACTTACACATGAAAAGAGTCTTGATGCTTGAACAAAAACACTTCAAGGTCACTGTCTTGACCTTCCTTCAGGTTATCCTTTCCTCTTAAGAGTAAACTATGATGCTTCCTCTCTTATAAAGATAACTGAGATGTTAAAACATGCTGTTCTCACAAAGCCTAAACCAAAATAGCTACGTGTAAATACTGAGTGTGCGATGTGCAATGGTTCTATAGCATTGGGTAAATACACCAAATATCTTAGGCAGCTTCTTTTGACAGCTGTTTATTTCTCTTCATTCATTTCAGCTTTAGAACCACTATTAGGAAAAGACCCAAAACCCTAACAACCCTATTAGAATGACATGCCTCTGTGTTACAACTTTTCAGTATGGCATGTCACAGACAAATGTACAAATCAAAGAACATTACTAATATCATAGAAAAAACTTTGATTTAAAATACTATCCAACTATAGTTACTGCAATGGAAAAAAAAAACATTTCTTTCAGCTATTGTTTCTAATGTTGCTGAAGAGGTGCACTTGGGGAAACACTTACCTGATGTACTAAATCAGCATTACAGATGTATGCCAAGAGACTGGCAGAAGCTATAATTGCAACCAATTTATTTTTCATAGGCTTTGTTTGCAAGAGTTGATTGATGGCCACATTTTTAAAGATAATATATAACTGTCATTGGTTAACCCATGGTAGTGATATACATATACTCAAAAACATGAAGAAGTATTGGTGCAAAGTGGTGTATAGAAGTATGTACATGGATATATGAAATAAGCAAATGACTATTTCACGCTTGCCTACTTACAAAACGTCCTTTCAAAGTGTCATATTGACATTAATTCTAGGTTTACACTCAGGAGGTTGGAACAATGAGGGATGTCTTAAACAGGGCTCCTCAACCTTGGTACTAATGACATTTTGGGTTGGATAATTTGTTGTGAAGGACTATCCTCTATTCTAAGATGTACAGCAGCATCACTGGCCTCTCCCCACTACATACCTGTAGCACCCATGCTCAATTGTGACAATCAAAAATGTCTCCTGACATTGCAAGACATTCACTGAAGAAGAAATTGCCATTGGCTAAGAACCACTGGAAAGAAGACAGAGGAATAAAAACACTTTAATATAGCACAATGTTATCACATCACATCTAGAAAAGCTGTGGAATTTTTTTGTCACCCACATACTTCCTGGCCACTCCATAACTATAGGAATACTCCAAATTTAAAATCCCTGAATGTAGTATTTCTTGATTCATGGAAATTTCATTTTTTTATTTCCTCATTACAATTTTCCTGAGTAATTTCTTCTAGGCGGTTTTGAAGAGGCAAAGTTCTGACATGAACAGAGCTACTTCTTGTCTTGTGAAGTCTTTCCGTTCCCGTGGTCATTCCTCTGGTCATGCCTGACCTCTGCTGCTGAAGAGTTGTTCATGTAATTGCCAGTGCTGCCACAGATAGTAGCCATGTTTCATGTGCCCATCAAAAAAAATGTCATTCCGTTACATGACCAGTCTTTGCAAATGTTTCTTTTCTTTTTTTTTTAAATATATTTTATTGATTTTTTACAGAGAGGAAGGGAGAGGTATAGAGAGTTAGAAACATCGATGAGAGAGAAACATCGACCAGCTGCCTCCTGCACACCCTCTACTGGGGATGTGCCCGCAACCAAGGTACATGCCCTTGACCATAATCGAACCTGGGACCCTTCAGTCCACAGGCCGACGCTCTATCCACTGAGCCAAGCCATTCAGGGCTGCAAATGTTTTCTTATAGCAGGTAGTTGGGCCCTGGTGGATTCTTCCTTTAGTCTACATCATTCTCTTTCTTAGAGAATGGGCCTCCCAAGGGGCAGTGTCAGGGCATCATGAGGCCTAGTCTCATGTTCTCCTTGAAAACATTATTGCTCTTTCCAAACTCAGATTCTTATACTCTATTTATTCACTGTTTGACTTACTTTTTTCTTGGATATTTTTGCATAGAGTCCATTGTGCCTCCCATATCAAGATCTATTACTAGAAATCTGTTCCTGTGCTCCGGGACATTCCAAGCAGTTCAGATGCTTATTGATCAAAGCATGAGCATTACAGGATAGCTCTTCCCAGGAATCTAGAAGGTGCTTGCACATACTAATGAGGTATAACTTCTAATTCCATTTGTAGAAGTTTTATATCTGACAAAGCCTTAAATATTCTGTTGTGCATTTTTATTTCACATAGTATATAATATAAAGCTAGCAACTTTAATGTTTCATTATAATAGTTTCAATGAAATATTACAAATACAGCTATCATCCCCTCATTAATATTTGAGTGTTATTTAAAAATTCCATTTTTTAAAAACTTGACATATTTCTAAATTTATCTAACAGAATGTACAGATGAAGATAGAATAATACAGGCAGTCTCCACTCTGTGTGGCTTAGTGTTAACTGAAACTTGTGTTTATCAGACTGTGCCTTTCCTTTGCACGATTTCATAGTAACTGAGGAACTGTGCAGATTAAGGACATATTTCTGACACACATGTTTCACAGAAAGCACAGTAAGTACTGTGCAAAACTGTATTGAATAAGTATAATGAAGGAGGACTTGTCTGTTACATATAAAAACACATGACACAGCGTTAGAAATAAAATACAATAGTCCTTACATAAGAATTGATAACTAGTGCTGTGAAAAAAATAATAGAGGAGCATCCCAGTAAACATTCAAATTTAGTTTAAAGTAATTGGTTTCCTTTCCTTTGGACTTGCATCATACATACTGTCATCATTAATTTTACACACGACTCTCTTTTATTTAATCACTTGCTCAATATTATATATTTATTTATAATATAACTAGAAGCCCAGTGCACAACATTCATGTATTGTGGGAGGGGAGTTCCTCACCCCAGCCTATGCCCTCTCTGCAGTCGGATATCCTTAGTGCTGCCTTGGAGGCTGGAGAGGCTTCTACCACTGAAACTGTGCTCACCAGCCATGAGCCTGGCTTCTGTCTGAGTGTCACACCCTCTGTGGGAGCGCACTGACCACCAGGGGAAAGCTCCTGCATTGAGCCCCTTGGAGATCAGTGCACATCAGGGTAACTGGCTGTTCCACTGTTCAGTCAATTTGCATATTAGCCTTTTATTAATTAGGATAAGTACCTATGAAATTACAACCCAAGCCAAGAATGTGAAGAGTATAGAATCTTATTCTTGTCTAAATATTCCTCACCTACCACCCTTAGTGAGAGAATAAATGGTTGAATACATTTTGAAATGTTATGCAATCCTTAAACATAATGAATTAAAACTATACTAACTTTCTTGTTGGTATTCCCCATAGATAATTATTGAGTGAAAAAAAAAAACAGACACAGAAAAATGTATGTTATAATTATATATTTCTAAAAAGTTGTACTTTTTAAAAAAATGTTTTTTATTGATTTTAGAGAGAGAGAAAGGAAGAGTGAGAGAGAGAAACATTGATGTGAGAGAGAAACATTGATCTGCTACCTCATGCATTCCCCCTAGCAGGGTTTGAGTCTGCAACCTGGACATGTATCCTGACCCACAATCAAACCTGTGACCTCTTGGTGCATGGGATGATACTCAGTCAACTGAGCCACACTGGCTAGGGCTAGTTGTACTTTAAATATATGTTTGCATTTATGTGTATTCATAGGTGTATTATTATGGGAACAAGGAAGTGTATATGAAGAATATATACTAGTTTTCTAATACGGGTTACTCAGAGTTAGGAATATATATTACATGAATAGACCAAGGAGAGGGGAAGTTGGAGAAGGCAAACAAAAGGAGAAATACACATGTATGAAATCACATTTATAGATGTAACATTATATGTTTACATAATAAATTAAGGTGATAAAAATAGCACAGAGCTCTAAATTTCAATAGAAAAACAGATGAAACAAATCCTGGGAGAAAGTTGTGGAAAAGTTTATTATCTCATATCTTCATGTGGAAATTGAACTTCTAACATTACTGTCAGTGGAAAATAATTAATATAATTAATTAAGCCCAGGCACAATCAATATCAGATCATATCACAAGACATAATTGAAAATATAAAAATAATAAGACATATGTAGTGTTAGCTTCAATTTTGATACTAAGGCTTAACATTTTCTAGAATGAATATTCCATGTCAGTGTTTTTTCCATAACTATCAAGTCAAAGAGAAAAAAACATCACTCTAACTAATCAGTCCTTGGTGGTGTTTTCCTCCTCATTACATAGGCTACTTGTGACAATATCATTAGTGATTAGTTTATTTCAGAAGCCTGAGCATCCAAGCTCAAAGAACATAAAAATCAAACAGGATATTTTTGCTTATTTTTATAGGCAGAAATTCTTGCTCTCACAAAATGTTCCCAAAGTGTGGTCCAAATACCCTTCCCAAGACTTTTTTCAGGTACCCAAGGTTAAAGCTTCTTTTGGAATACTATTAAATCATTATATATATATATATATATATGATTTCAGAGAGGAAGGAGATGGGAGAGAGAGAGATAGAAACATCAATTATAAGAAATAATCATTGATTAGCTGCCTCCTGCACACCACCTACTGGGGATAGAGCCTGCAACCTGAGCATGTGCCTCAACTGGGAATTGAACCATGACCTCTTGGTTCATAGATTGATGCTCAACCACTGAGCAACACAGGCTGGGGCAAAGGGTCTCAATCTTTAAGAGTGCAAAAGGGATTTGGAAGCAAAATATCAGAAAACTATGGTTAGAATGATAGTGTGTTAAGCAATCTCCTTTCACACAAGACTGTTACCATTTAGGAAGGCATGTTTTATGGCAGGAAGAAATGGGGAATGTAAAGTACAGGTGCATTTATATACCATTAACAGAATGTAAAAACAATAAAGAAATGATCAGCTTACTTCATTAAAAGAGACGTGGAAGGCTGACAAACCTGCAGCCAACATCATACTCAATGGGCAAAAACTAAAACCATTTCACCTAAAAATAGGAACGAGACAGGGATGCCCACTTTCACCACTCCTGTTTGACATAGTTCTGGAAGTGCTAGCCATAGCAATTGGACAAGAAGAAGAAATAAAAGGTATCCAAAGATTAAGCAAAAAATTAAGCAAACAAACAGACAACAGTGTGGTGATAGACAAAGATAAAAGGTGGTAGTGTGCAGATGATGTTTTGTTCAGTTGTATATTTTTTAAAATATATTTTTATTGATTTTTAGAGAGAGAAGAAGACAAAGATAAAAACATTGGTGAGAGAGAAACATTGACCAGCTGCCTCTACATGCCTCCTACAGGGGATCAAGCCTGCAACTCAGGCATGTACCCTAACCAGGAATCAAACTGGTGATCTCTTGGTACATGGGTGGATGCTCAACTACTGAGGTACAACAGCTGGGCTGAGTTGTACATTTGAAGTCTGTATGATTTTGTGAATCAGTGTCACCTTAATAAATTCAATTAAGAAAAGAAGGAGACTAGAAAAATACAGGGTGTTCCAAAAATGTATACACACTTTGTCTATAGATTTGATTACATTTTGAAAGTGCAATTTACTTTAATAAACACTACCTTTATAATTATTAAAAAAGTGTGTACATATTTTTTGGGTCACCCTGTATATATACAATCATGAGAACACCTAGACAAACAAAAATTTAAAAACATTCTAAAAATAGTGCACCAGTACTTACAAATAGTGTTAAGGTCATGAAAAACAAGGAAAGGATGAAGAATGAAGAACTGCCACGGATTAAAAGAGACTAAAGAGACAGAAAATAAATACAAGTACAATGAAGAGGCAATGCTTCTAGCTTCTCTGACTCTTAGAAGTGACAAGCAATTTGGAGCTGCTGGAGAATGAAATCCCGAGGGTCATGGAAGGAGCAGTAAAATCAGAGATAGTGACAGGACCCAGATCACGGAGAGCTGACTGTGCCAGTCCACGGTGCTCATGCTGTGTGCTCTCTAGGTAAGAGGGGAAGTACTGAAGGGCGTAAGCAGAGAAGCACTCTGATTAGGTGCGCATCTTGGTGGGATCATTCAGGCTACTGTGTCCCAAAATGAGCTGCTGGGACATCAGACCTGAGGCAGGAAATGAAAGCCATATCTCTAAGATGGCACCCAATCACCTTCACCATCTGGCCTTCATGCCCTTGCATAACCCCTCCTGCACTACAGAAAGAATACATGTTCTAGTTTCCCTTGTAGCCAGACATGACCATATAGCTAAGTTCTGGCTAATGGGTTGCAAGGTGAATTGTATGTAAATTCCAAAAATTATCCTTAAGTGAAGGAATGTACATATCTTTGCCCTTTCTCCTTCCTGATGGTTTAAGTATAGACATGATGGTTGAAGCCCAAGTAGCCATTTGAGAATGTGAAGTAAACCACACATTGAGGACAGTGAAATGAACAAATAGAAAGAACCTGAATCTATTAGACCCTTTTTAGTCCCAGAACACTAATCTCTAAACTTCATTTATGTGAAAGAAAAGGGGGTTGTATGTCCAAAATTCACAATAAAACTAATAGTAACTCTGTTAAAAAATGGAAACTTAAACATTCCCATTTAGGTCACATAAGAAAGCCATTTTTTTTCAGGTGAGCATGTGATAAAATCACGTCTATTAAATGCCAAATCAAAAAGGATGTATATGTACAATTTCTAGTATTTGAAAAAATGTTTGTTCAGTGAGCATGAGGGTGTGTACAAATGGCAAATGTGTGTTTGCATAGCTATTTTCTAAAGGGGTACACAAGAATGAATTAACAGTGATTATTTCTAGCAATGATAAAGGTGGGGGTCATGGAGGCTTTTTGGATTTATTTAATATACATCTTTTTTGAATTTTTAAAAATCATGAGTTTGTAGTTTTAATACTTTTTAAAATATATTTCATTGATTTTTTACAGAGAGGAAGGGAGAGGGATAGAGAGTTAGAAACATTGATCAGCTGCCTCCTGTACATCTCCTACTGGGGATGTGCCCACAACCAAGGTACATGCCCTTGACTGGAATCAAACCTGGGACCTTTCAGTCCTCAGGCTGACGCTCTATCCACCAAGCCAAACCAGCTAGGGCAGTTTTAATACATTTTAAATAGTGATCTTTGTTTTCCTCAAAAACTATTAATGTATGATTTTCTCCTCTTATGAGTTTGCCTTCAGGAAGACATAATTTTATTAAATATAAATGCTCTTGAAAGGCATGAACAGGTGAGTTTGTCCCATGATAAAATTAACTTATAACCAATAAGCATTCATTAGTTATGCATTGAATGCACAACCTATACTCCAAGCTGCTGCATGGGCCTGAGGAAGACCTAATATGAACTCTTTCGACCCAGCAGTCTGCCAGTATGAGCTCTAGTAGCCTGAATCAGCTCTGCAGCAAGAATTGGATAAGGTTGAAGTAAGAAAGATTCACAGGAGTTTGAAAATTAGGCAGAAGAAAAGCCCTAGGAAAAACTTTCCCTCAGGGAGTTGATTAATATATCATAGTTCTGACAGGATGTATGCCTGGGAACAGAAGTGACAGGCAAGAGGAGAAAATAAAGAAGACAGAAGAAAAAAGCAGCAATTTCATAGTAGTGACAGGAACAGCATTTTCCCTGTCTAAAAAATAGGACTTAGTAGTTATTGAGATCTCACTCTGGGCTATGACAAAAAAAATAATAAATATTATAAAATGGTAGTATAACAGTGTATAATATTACTAAGTATGTCAATACAGCATATGATGTACTATGAGTATTTCATATCATACCATATATCATGATTTATCATAATATCATATAGTATCAGCAAATGGCTAAAGGAAATTGATAGTATTATATTATTACAATTTTGTCTTTCTCAAGCTTTTATTACCTGCTTAGGACCCTTTCAGGAAGATGTGATTCCTTTCTGATGAAAGGAATAAAAGTCTCTGAAGGGTTGAGGACTTGTTCAAGATCTCATGGCTAGCAAGTAGTGACACTGAGTCTCTGATTTCAAAGACCTTAAAAATTTCACTACACATATAATATATTATATTGCAGTTTATGTGGTGTAGAAGCAAATTTTCCTATCTTATCCACCGAGGTTACACAACAATTTCAAATTTGATATCTCATGTCCAGTCACATTTGTAATATTAAAATTGTCCTATGGTCTCATTTTTAAATGAGCTCCTAATGACATCACCAACAGAAATTTACTGAGTACCTAATGTATCCGGAGCATTGTGGAGACTATAGATATAAATTAAGAAATAATCTCTTTTAAAGAGGCTAATAATTTATTTCATAAAACAGGAAACATATAGAAAAGATGATAAAACTGTATGGCAAGAAGTGGCTTGTGCTGGATAAACAGTCAGAAAGTGGCATAAAGGTTCAGAAGATGAAATGTCTACCAAGCTTTGTATTCTTAGGCAACTTGCTTACTTTTTCTTAGCTTCAGCTTTCATATCTGTAAAATTTGTTGTGAGGATGAAATCACATAATATATATAAGCACTAAGAGCCTTACACATCACATAATAAATAGAAAATATTGTTAATGTTTCATAGTCTTCTTTCTCTTTTCATTTTTGTCCTCTTCCTTTTCTGAGGCCTCAGTGAACCTTTTAGGAAGACACAGAAAAGTGCAGCCTCATGGGAAAGGAATTTTACCATTAATAAAAAATTTTATGAACATATTCCATATTAGACTTCATGTGTGTTATAAGAGTCTTAAGAATGCTCAATAACCTGCATCCCTCTTCCCTATCCTCTCCCATTCTGTCTCTGACCAAGTGAGAAATTTAAAAACAAAACAAAATAAAATGAAACAAAACCCAGCAAGACAGACAAAGGCCTTTGTGATTGCCATTGCTTTACTGAGAAAGGCTGAGTTGAAATACTTAGTTCAGTGCAAAGCCAAATGGGCTTGCTACCTAACCCCCTGAGAAAACGGACATTCTCCAGTTCATCATGGTCACACTGCATAGCACAGAGCAGTCCCACTGCAGGGACAGCACCTCCAGCTCTGACCTCATGCTGTCGCTGAAAAAAGCAAGAGGCATGTTCTGTGTGGTCTAGGAAACCAGATAGGACAAAAGGGAAAATGGCTGGATTACACCTACTTCCCTTTTCTTTCAAATTTATCAACTATAACCACTCCACCTCAATGAGTGGGATAGCAATGGGAGTAGGAAGATAGCAACAGGACAGAAAGGTTTTAGGAGATTCTTTCTCAACAAAAGCAGGGGGCCAGTTAGGCATTACATTCACATGTGCACATGCACACATGCACACACTCCAAAGACAATGAGGTTGCCTGTTCAGCTCTCTTGCACATTACCCCCTAACACAGACCCCTTAGGCTATCTACATTTCCTAGCTGATTATATAAACACCTAGGGGTCTGGTGCATGAAATTCGTGCACTGGGGGGGCGGGGTCCTCAGCACAGCCTGTCCCCTCTCACATATTGGGAGCCCTAAGGGGGTGTCCTACTGACAGCTTAGGCCCGCTCCCTGCTCCCCTTGGAGAGCGGACCTAAGCCACAGTCTGGCCTCCCTTTGTGGGAGGTGACCAGGCTAATCAGGGGAAGCCACCAGCCCCGTCACCCTACTGCTGCAGCCACTGACAGTCACCGCAGCCACTAAGGTATTTTCATCAACACAGACTCCAGTCCCTTCACCATGAAGAAATGACAACTTTCTTTAGAAATTTTCAAGATGTGTCTTTCATAGGATATGACATTTCTTTCTTTTTTAAAAAATTCTCACCTGAGGATATGTTTCCATTGATTTTTAGAGAATGTGGAAGAAAAGGAAAAAACAGAGAGAAACATCAAAGTGAGAGGAACACTTTGATTGGTTGCCTCCTACATGAGCCCTAACCTGGGCCCCGGCCAGGGTGTAGCCTGCAACCTAGGTACATGCCCTTGGTCAGAATTGAAGCCACAGCAGCTAGGGCAGTATATGACCTCCAGCAGTGGACCTTCATTCTTTCCCTTCAGGAGTGTGGTGCGAAAACCTTAGATCACATTTTTGGATTCTAATTATCCAAGTTACTAAGAATATTACTAGTGGCATACAGGGAGCTTAGCCAATGAGTGACAAGAAAAGGTTTTTCCTCTGTAGTTCACTCTGGTCACCGGCTCCACTCCTGCCCCTCCAATTCCAGCTCCACCCCTGCCCAGGCCTATAACCTCTGGCCAAGGCTGCAGGCCTGGGCAGGGGACCCCTAGACCCCTTCGATCACTGACTCTGCCCCTGCTCAGGCCTGCAGTGTCTGCCTGAGGCTACAGACCTGGGCAGAAGACCCCCCAAGCCCCTCCAATTGCTGGCTTCACAGAGCCCAGGCCTCTTTGATTACCAGCTCTGATATGGCCCTTGCCAGCACCAGCTCTGCCCTTGCCCCACTGCAGCCTGTAGCCAAGTCTACAGGCCTGCACAGAGGACCCTCAGACTCCTGCATTGGCCAGCTCTGCTCGTGCCCAGACCCCTGCAATCACAGGCTCTGACTCTGATCCTCCAATCACCAGCTCTGCCCCTGCCCAAACCCTGAGATCACCTGCTCTGCCCCTGTCCCACTGAAGCCTTTGGCCAAGGCTGCAGGCCTGGGCAGGGGACCCCTAGACCCCTGCTTTTAGGCCTCTACTGCTGCCCAAACCCCTGCAATCTCTGGCCTTCCCCCTGCCCAGGCCTGAGCCCTCTTGCCCAGGCCTTATGCCTGAGTAGGGAACCCTCATACCCCTCTGATCACCAGCTCTGCCCCTGCCCCCTCTGATCACCAGCTCTGCCCTTGCCCATGCCTGAGGCTTCTGGCAAAGGCCTCTGGCCTGGGCAGGAGACCCCCCCCCAGCCTTCTCTGATCATCTGTTCCACCCCTTGGGTCCCCCACCTCCCCACCAACCACCTGGCTAACATGCCTAACCACTTCAGTGGCGGGGCTGAGCCAGACTGGGTGCCACCATCTTGTGGCTATAGAGGCAGCCATCTATGTGATGGAGTGACACCTAATTTGCATATTACTCTTTTATTATATAGGATATGTGAACTCTGAATATGCGCCCTCTATCAGTCATATGTATGCATATTTCTTCTCTTTCTCTGGGACTTATTTGTTTTCAATCTCATAATGATATCCTTAATAAACAAAATTTCTTCATTTTCATATTTTTTTATTTAATAATGTATTTCTTTATAATGAATGATTTTATACCCTGCTTAAGGAATAATTCACTACAAATCTACAATCCACTGCTAATTAATTTTTGTATATGGTAACAGAAAAGTTAATTTTCTTCCTATGGATATCCAATTGATTCAGCATAGTTTATTACAAAGAAAGATTTTTCCCCAAGAGAAATGAAAACTATGATTACACAAAACAATGCATGTGAACATTTATACAAGCTTTATTAATAATCTTCAAACACTAGAAACAAATCAACAGTCTTTCAAGAACTATTAAAAAAAAAAAGACTGCAATATATACATGCAATATAAAATTAGTCTTCCATAAAAGGTAATGAATTATTAATAGGTGCAGCAACATGGATAAGCCACAAATGCTTTTTGCCAGGATAAAGAAGCCAGACAAAAAGGCAACATTCTGTATGGTTTTATTTATATGATATTTTGACACATACGTTACCATTTAGACCAATACAGCCAAACTATAGGGATCAAAAATAGGTGAGTGGTTGCTAGGAGATAAGTTGGGTAAAGGGAAAGCATGAGAGAATATTTTTGGGTGATGAAATTGTTTTATGATTGTGGTGGTGTTTATACAACTCTATATACTTGCTCAATGCACCCAGAATGAATTTTACTGTTTGTATATTTTTAAAATTATAAAATCTTAAAAATTTTAAAAATATATATATTTTATTGATTTTTTACAGAGAGGAAGGGAGAAGGATAGGGAGCTAGAAGAATTCATGAGAGAGAAACATCAATCAGCTGCCTCCTGCACACCCCCTACTGGGGATGTACCCACAACCAAAGTACATGCCCTTGACTGGAATTGAACCTGGGACCCTTCAGTCTGAAGGCCAACACTCTATTCACTGAGCCAAACTGATCATGGCTAAATTTAAAAAATTATAAATATCGCAAATAAAAAGACATTTTACCCACTGCTTTATAATGCCACTATTGTCATACACTAGTTTATATGTGCATAGGCTACTTCTGCTTTGCAACACATCACTCATTCACTTGTTACTTAAAAAAAATTTATATTTTTTATAACTAATTTGGAATTGGTTTCATTGACAATTGGGAGCTCAATGATTATGTTTATGGAATTAGAGATAAGTTGAATTACTTCTTTCTAACCAACCCAAAGGTGTCTCCTTGTCATAGTGAGATGAATATGGATATATGACATCCAGATCTCTTTAGTCATTGGGAGTATTAGCAGAAGTGTTCAGCTATCATCTACTTCAAAGATTGCCTCCACCTCAGAACTACCTCACCAAGAGCTATGCCTTCCAGGCAGCCCACATCCAATGGTCAATTAAAGCAGAGAATTAAAGCATTGGTCATATCAGTCTAATGAAGCACTACTCTGATGAACCTTCTAGCATCAGACATTTTAATAGAGTTATCTGAGGCTGTTGAGCCTGCATTACAGTTTAACTTTTTTATATGTATATATTTTTATTGATTTCAGAGAGGAAGGGAGATAGAGAGATAGAAACATCAATGATGAGAGAGTTTCATTGATTGGATGCCTTCTTCATGCTCTCTACTGGGGCACATCAAGCTCACAACCCAAGCATATGCCCTTGGCTGGAATCGAACCTGGGACCCTTTAGTCTGCAGGCCAGTGCTCTACCCACTGATCCAAACCAGCAAGTGCTATAGTTTAACTTTTAAATTTGATCATGGGATGTTAAGTGACTATACATCCAGAACTGCCTGTTATAAACTAGATTATCTTTGACCTACCAATGGACCCAACAATAAGCCATCATAGATGGAAGTGGTTCATCCAAGATCACTAATGAACAGCAACAGACAATCAAGGTTATGAGAAGGTAGTCGAGGCTCTTATCATCTACCACTGTAGGATCATCACCCACACTTAGCTTACACCTATTGCAGTATGAAGACCTTCTATGACCAGTTGATAGGAGAAGTTGAAGCCAGACTTTTGGTTTATGGCTGAGTCAGATTGGTATGCAGGGACAAGGAAAAATGGATAGCAACTGTATTATAACTTTATTTAGAAGTGGTCTTGAAAGTCAGCAAAGAGGGAAAGATATTCAAATGGACAGGGTTTTAAGTGATGCATCTGATTATTATCCACTTGTCCATTTGGGAAGTGCTCCAAATTTACATTCAGAGATGGCATGTCATGGACCTGGAAGAAGAAAGGCTAGAGGACAGCTAGGGAAAGACAAATATCACATAATATCACTTATATGTGGACTCAAATGAAAAAAAAATTATGAATTGAACAACAAAATAAATTGAACCACCAAAGGTATGGATGCATAGGACAGAATAGAAAATCTCAGGGTCGGAGGCAGGAAGAGATTAACTAAAGAACATGTATGTATAACCCATGGGCACAGAAAATAATATGGGGAAGGCCTGGGATGGGGTGAGGGTTGGGTGGGGGCAAAAAGGGAGATCATGGGAGACATCTTTAACATTGTCAGCAATTTAAAAAATAAAGTTATAAAAGAGTATGTAAAAAAGAAAGGCTAGAGGATCAGGAACAAGGTGGTGTGAGGGAGAGAATACAGATGGATGAATGAGAGAAGGCACAAAGTGAGAATTTCTTAGAATTACGTGTTAGATTTGAGCACATTTACCGTAGAAGAGCTATCAGACAAGGATGATAGAATGACACAGCCAGTCAATGTCAGCTAGACTTTGACATAAGTCACTTTATGAAAGTGACTATAGTGGCAAAGATAGAGATTCTCTTGTCCAAAAGAAAGGGTGGACTCTCATTGATCAAGGTGGATGTAGCTAAGTGTCCAAATTGCCAGCAGCAAAAACTAATGCTGATCTCACAATATGGTAGCACAACTGATCACTTGCTGGCAAGCTGACTACTTTAGGTCCCTTTCAACTGGGAGTAAACGGACATTCATTCTAAGAGAAACAGACGTATTCTGTGTATAGATTTGCCTGCCCAGCCTCTACCAGCATCGCTATGCAAGCTCTTAGAGAATGTTTATCTACCAGCACTGGGTCCCATGTAATCTTTTTTTCTCACTTTACAGAAAAAATAATGTGGTTATTACTATTGGATTTGCAGTTTATATCACAATCTCCATTGCCCAGAATCTACTGATTTTTATAAAGTGGTAAAATAGTCAACTAAGGGCACAGTGCATTTGCCAGTTCATAATCAACACTTTGAAAACAGGGAGCTATCATTTAATATGCTGTATATGCACTGAATCAAATGGTGCTGTGCCCCAAACATGCAGAGAGCATATAGGTTTGAAAACCAAAGACTAGAAGCAGACTTGGTTTCACTTATCATCTCTCTCAATGATGCAATGAGAGGATTTGGTTAATCCATGTTTGCAAGTCTGGTTTCTGTAGGATTAGAACTTCCTGTTCCCAAAGGGAGACCTCTCCAGCCAGAAGACACATCAACAGGCTTATCTATATACTAGGGGCCTGGTGCACAAAAATTTGTGCACTCGGCAGGGGTCGGGGGGTCCCTCATCCCAGCCTGTGCCCTCTCACAGTTTGGGACCCCTCAGGGGATGTCCACCTTCTGGCGTGCCTGGCCAGCCTGGGTGAAGGGCTGAGGGCTGTTATCAGGCTGCCCACAGCCCCCTCAGGGTTCATGCACTGGGGGTGGGAGGGCTGGTGAGTGCAGGTGTGGACGTTTCCCATTGGGTGGCTCACCACTGCACACACCTGGTGGGCCCCCACTGCTGAGGGGACACACCTGGAGCAGAGCCGGTGGCAGGCCGGGAGGTGGATTCTGGTGCATGGTCCCTGGAGGAGGGGGGGACCTGCTGCTGAGCGGACACACCTGCCTCCCCGTGTGCTGTGTGCCCCCATGACACCTATTTCCGGGCCTCAGCTTCTGGCCAGGGCTGGCTTGGTCCCCCAATCCCGAGGCTGCCCTGCTGCCTGGAATCCAAGACTGGATCTATTTCCAAGGCTCTATCGCCGGTGCCCTGTTCCGCCCCTGGTGGTTGTGGCCTGTGCATTGCTCGGCTTCTCCAGGGCTGTGGCCTCCGCCATCTTGGCTGGGTTAATTTGCATACAGCCGCTCTGATTGGCTGGTGGGCATGACTTAAGCATCCTGGAGAAATGGTTAATTTTAATATTACGCCTTTATTAGATTAGATATAAAAGCCTAAGCTACCAAACGACCAAATGACTGGTTGACCGGTTGCTATGATGTGCACTGAACACAAGGGGAAGATGCTCAATGCAGGAGATGCCCCCTGGTGGTCAGTGTGCTCCCAAAGCCAACCTTCTGCAGTTGGCCACCCCGATCGACCCCGATCAGGGGGTGAGGGCTGGCTGGCCAACCTCCCATGGTCCATATCTTGGTCTGCTGCCCCCCATATCAGACTAATGGGAGTGGGCTGGCTGGCTGACCTCCTGAAGTCCCTCCCTCTGGCTGGCTGGCGCCCCCAATCAGCCCCAATTGCTGACCAGGCTGAGGGAACCCACCTGTGCATAAATTTGTGCACCAGGCCTCTAGTTTGACTATAAAGCTGCATGAGTGATTTAGTCCTCTTATGTATGGGGATCATTAAGCAACTTGTCCTGAATAATTGGCCTGGTTGCATGAAGAGGTAGGACTGCTATTACCTGGTGGGGGCAGGGAAAGATATGTTTGGAATGTGGGATTTACTTGAGCGCCTCTTGACATTTCCTTACATGTTGTGTTGGTAAATACACAAGTGCAACACACCTGGTTTGAGAAGGCTTATCAAGAGCCCTTACTTATAAGAAAGTCACACAACCAGGTAAGCCACTAAGACCAGCACCTGAAAGTGAAAAGAATATAGAATAGATAAAATACTAGGGAGAGGAGGATTGTCAGATGCAGTGGCCTGAACCATAGTATGTCCCTTTAACTTTCTCTTCTAAGATTCCTCCAGAAAAAGAGACTCACTGGAATCATGGAGAACCTCTTTTGAATCTATATGAAGAAGAGGGTCATAGAAGTGCAAGGATCATATGGTGAACATAGAGATGGCCCACCTCACTGCTAGGTGTGTTGTCAGCAGACAGCCTTCAGTTAGGAGTTTCCAGGGCTGCTCCCCATCTAAGGGGAGATCAAGGCAAGAGTAGAAGGTCCTGGCTCATTTTCCTCAAAATAGTACAACTCTCTTGGTCCATTCAGCTTTAGAATGTCCAGGTTTTTGCTTGGGCTATTGGGTTGGGCTGGCAGCCCTACTTCTCCCTCTGCTCAATTTTTGCTTCTTTCCCTTTTCTTCCTTGGTTTTTGATCACAAGAGCACTGCCTGATAAACATCCATCATATTCAATTCTGTCTCAAAGTGTTCTAAGGATTTCCTGCCTATAAGCCCCACCCTGCAGTGGATGGTAACTATCTCCAAGCTTCGATAGAACTCTTGAGCATCTTATGCACCAGTCTGTTATTCTGTAAAATTTGTTTTCTTTTCATGATGTCATCCTGTTTCCCCATGCCCGCAGGAGTAGAAGATATTGGTTATGGATTTGACCCTTTCTTTTCATGAATCCTTATCAAGCTCCTGTTTCTTTCTCCAGTGTGTGATGTGAGTCTATATAGTGTGCTCTTATTTGAGAAATGCCTAATTATTAAAATGGAGGTTATATCATTTCTAAGTCTTTCCTTATGAAGACATTTTAAAAGAAATATATTTACACCAGTAGTAAGTTACCTATCACCTTTTGCATACTAAAAGTACATCATGTGCTTTATAGGCGTCTGAAGCCTTTATTGTATTTCAGCAAAAATAATGTTAGTGTCTTTGAAATTAATTTTAAGAAGCTCAAACTATATCATTTATTCCTTTTATTTCTTATGTTCATGCTGAAATTGGCTTCTTCTCCATAATAGAAGTAATGTAAATCTCTCTTTTCAAGATGATGATATTTATTGTGTTTGTTCTAATTTCAGGTTGCATAATATTGTGGATTTAAAAAAGTATTATTGTATTCCATGTCTATTCAATCAAGTTTATCACCAATTTTACTGAGGATATTTCTAGATTTATAAAAATTTTACTTAAAAAAAAACAGACATGTAGCACTTGTTTTATTTTTATTTTAACAGGAATATAGCTAGTATTTCAATAGGCTGTCAACTTTGAAGAGGAAAAAAAAATTAAAACAGCTTCTCACACTTATTAGGGTGGCTAAATGAAAGATAAATAAAATAAAAAAGCTCACAATACCAAATGCTGGTGAGAATGTGGAGCAACAGTAACTGTCATTATTTGCTGATGGAAATACAAAATGGCACAGAAACTTTAAAAACCAGTTTGTGTTTCTTACGAAGCTAAATATCATCTTACCACATGGTCCAGCAATCACATTCCAAGGTGTTTACCCAAATTAATTGAAAAGCTTAGGTCTACTTCAAAAATGTGTGCATGTGGATGTTTATATGAGCTCTATTCATAATTGTACCACACTAGAAACAACCAAGATGTCATTTGAGATGTGCGTGGATAAACAAACTGTAGTTTATCTGCACAATGGAATCTTACTAAATGATAAAAAGAAATATGTCGCCAAGCCACAAAAAAACATGTAAGAACCTTAAATTCACGTCGCTTAATGAAAGAAACCAGTCTGAAAAGGCTACCTACGGTATGATTCTAAGTATATAACATTCTGGAAAATGCAAAGTTATACAGACAGTGAAAAGATGAGTGGTTGCCAGAGTTTCAGGAGGAGGGGGAAGGTTGAATAGGTGGAGCACAGGGGGATTTCAGGGCAGTGAAGATATTCTGTATAATATTGTAATAGTGGATGCATGACATCCCGCATTTGTCAAAACCCATAGACCTGTAACTTGTAGAGTGAAGTCAAATGTAAACTTGAATTAATAACAATGTATCAGTATTGGTTCATCAATTGTAACAAATGTATTACACTAATGCAAGATTTTTAATAAACTATGAGGGGGATATGGGAACTCTGGTATCTACTCAGTTGCTGAAATTTTTAAGCTATTCTGAAAGATAATTTATTAATAGAAGAAAATATATTTCCTTACCACCTCAAAAATTTTCAACTATTAATATAAATTATCAAGAATTTTAAGACAGATAAAATTTATACATTTTTATTATCTTAGAAACATGGAGGAAGAACAAATAGTACAAAGTCAACTACAGCCCAATGTGGGTGGCAAAATTGTTTTACTTGTGTTATTTGAAGGGGGTCAGAACATTCTATACTGTAAATTCAGTTGATTCTTTCACTCAATTTCTGTGTCAATTTTTAAGTAAAATAGCTGTGATTTTATTGGAGAGTGTTATAGAGCTGATATAGAGGGCAACCTATGGGAGTTTAATGGGTACCAGGGAAAGGAGAGGAACCATTGTTTAGGTAGAACCTAAGAATGGAACTTGTCAAATGGAGCAGGAAGCATAAGTCAATCCAACAATGAGAAGTCAGTGCAAAGCTGGCAGTATTGTAGTTGTTTAGAATAGACGTATTTGATTTGGAAAGCTCATGAATTTCTTTTATCAAGCAGTTGAAGGAGATGTCTTTTAGTCCAATCAGAGGGCTAAGAGTGTATGCTTTCAGATATATAAGGAATTCCTAAGTTGTAGACTAATGAATGGCAATATTATAACCTGGAGTCTGGGTCTTCTCCAGAGAACCATGTTAGGGACAGAGATGAAAGGAGAGTTCGGGACTTTGTATCCTAAAGCGGTGCTTGCCTGTTTCCCAGAAGTTCTCCAACTTCAGAGGAAAGTAAATAAACATTATAGAGCATAGTGGCAGAATCTAAGAAGCATCCGACATGAGAAATATCTTTGAAGTTTTCTCTTTTATTTTAATAATTTATTTTATTTTTATAGCCCATGATATGTTTGTGAATGTCTAGTGTAAGAAAATAGTGTATAGTGATCAGTACTATACTGACCACTCTGGAGTAAAATGGACACTCTGGAGAGATGTGTTCATCTTATCCTGCATTTCACACACTTCCTTAGACAATATTCCCGGGGTATGAACATCCCATATTCATACCTAGAGATTTATGTACCTAGAGATCTCTGAGTTGCACTGGTTCCAAAAGCTGTGTGAGATGGAGGCTCATGATTCCTAGTGCTCATCAGCGACTCAATCTCACACAATGAGACTATTTCTTGTTCATAAAGTGCAAGAACTTTCCATACAAAGTTCTTGCAAGACTGGCTACAAGATCCAGGCTAAGTTACTTAAACTCTCTGGGATAATTTCTGAGTCTGAAAATTGTAAAATTCTAACACTGTCTTTTAAAAATTAAGATTCTTTGCTTCTTATTTGTTCATGCCAGAATTTTAAAAGTATCTCCTGTGAATGAGACAAGGTGACATTTCCTAGTGGAAAAAACTTCACAAAACTAATCATATGACTTGAATTGTATTCCTAGGTCTACCATTTAACAGCCATACAACCTTGGCCCTACGACAATGTTTCTGAGACTCGATTTTGCATCTGAAAAAGGCAGAGATGACTTCTGCCTTATCACTCACGGGGCAGTTGGGAACATGATATGAAATAATGGGTATAGAAATACTTTTCCAGACCTCATTCCACCATGCAACATTGCCTTAAATCCTCTTTCTAGAGTTTTACTATTTTAAAGGCAATATTATAAAATTGCTTCCTGGGATCCTTGTATTCACAAGTTGTCTTATCACCAGTTATATATCAGAGGCCTCTTTTTCCTGAGGAAAAGAATTTTGATTGCTTACTATTGCCTCCAGTTCTCTTATTTTCATCATTCCGACATTGAAGTGTGCTGCTGGCCATGAAGATAAGATATAGCACCAACTCTTCATTACTCCCAGGTTGCAATAATGGTAATATATAATAAGCAAAATAGCAGAGTCTAAAGTCACTTAATATTTGGCTTTAAAATTTTATTCATACTTATATGTGAATGAAGATATTACTTCTATACTGGGAATTTTCCTAGAGAGTAAAGACAAATAGTAATAAACTCATTATCCACAGTCCTATAGCTACATTTCTTTTTTAAAAAATGTAACATCCTACTTTATTTCTTTTTTATGTTTTATTTTTAAATTATAGATTATGTGCAATATTTTATTAGTTTCAGGTATACAGCCCTGTGAGTAGACACTTATGTAACTTACAAAGTGATAACTCCAATAAATTTAGTACCCATCTGATACCATATATAATTACAATATTATTGACTATATCCCTATGACTTTACATTCTCATGACATTCTGTAACTACCAATTTGTACTGCTAAATCCCTTCACCTTTTTCACCCATATTTCCAACCTCCCTCCCACTTGACAACCATAAAAATGTTCTCTCTATCTATGAGTCTGTTTCTGTTCTGCTTAATCACTTAGTTCATGTTATAGATTTCACATATAAGTAAAGTCAAGTGGAATTTGTCTTTCTCTGTCTGACTTATTTGACTGAGCATAATACCCCTCTAGGTCCACCCACTTTGCAGAGGCAAAGTTCATTCTTTTTTAGGCCTGAGTAATATTCCATTATATGCAGGGTGAGGCAAAATTAGCTTTACAGTTGTGAGTATACAAAACGCAGTATTTATTCTTATATTATTATGCTTTACTTATTCTATTATTTTCCATACAAACAACTGTAAACTGACTTTTGTACCACTGTGTGTATATACACTGCTTCTTCTTTATGCATTGTTCTACTGATGGACACTTAGTTACAATATCTTCACTATTGTAAGTAATAATGCAATAAACATATGGATGTATAAGTCCTTTTGGTTTAGTGTTTTGGGTTTCTTTGGATAAATAACCAGAGTGAAGTTGCTAACTTACTTAACATAGATGATTTCTTTTCTTAGGATTCATTTTGCATATGGGACTAGAAAAGTTACATTATTTTATAGCTAGGTGAACTTTTGATTTGTTACTGGATGTAAAAGTTAAGGACAAGGTTCAGCTGCATGTAACAGCGGTTAAAGCAACGGTGGTCCTCTCAAAGCAAGAAATCCAGAAGTAGACAGCCTGATGTCGCAAGGAGATTAGGGCTGATTTTATTGTCTTTTCTCTCAAAGTTTGCTCAAGAAGGGTGTTGCAGCTTGACCTATTTGCCTGCATTTCTGGGAGAAAGAAGGAAAAAAGGATACATGTGGCATCATATGATTCCATTTACTGTTTAAGGTGCTTTTCCAGAAATTCTTCACAGTAAATTCATTTACATCTTATTGTTTAGAAATATCATTGCATGGCTTTCTCTATCAGAACAGGAGTCTGAAAAATGAGTTTTAGGTAAAACTTTGCCAATACCAAGACAGACTCTGTCTTACTTAAACATACTGAATTTCAGTTTCTTTATGTAAAAAAAAAAAAGAAAAATAATATAGATTTTTCAAGGTGTTTACTGAACATTAACCAAGATAAGGTATTAACAATGGATCATTGGGATCTCTGCACATGTTGGATGTTACAATACCAGCTTCATTATCCAAATAATGTGAAAAAAGGTAATACCAGTTCACTGAGGGTTCTGGGTTTACTTAGAACTCAAGTCCACTCCCATGGATTATCAAAATTAAAATAATTTTGACTACCAAAGTGGAATATGGATATTTTAACATAGAAATTATCTTGAGTTTTGTGTTCTGAAGGGAAAAGTATAAACTGAATTCTTTCTAGAGTAGCTATATTTGAGCTTGGTTGTTGGAGAAAGGCTGGCTTCAGATTCCTCAAATTGTGAGGGAATCCTATATAATAAAACCTAATATGCAAATTGACCAAATGGTGGAACATTCAGTTGAATGACTGGTCACTATGACACACACTGACCACTTGGGGGCAGATGCTCAAAGCAAGAGCTGTCCCCAGCCCACAGGCCCCAGGCCAGCCAAGGCAGGTACCAGTCAGGGAGCCCCTCAATCATCCTGCTGGTCACCCCACAGATCAGCCCTGATTGCTGGCCAGGCTTAGGTATCCTGCCCATGCACAAATTTGGTGCATTGGGCCTTTAGTAAATAATCATAAGGAAAAGTCATATTTAGTCACATGATTATTTAGTCATAGAGAAAAACGTTTATTTGATTTGAATTTGATTATTTAAGTCTACCCAACAAACACGATAATTACTTTCTTTTCTTTTTTTTTTTAAGTACAATTTCCATTTATTTTTCCTCCAGAGAACTTTTCTTCACTCCTTAAAGACTTAGCTCCTTACGTGGGCTCTGGTGGAGGTCGTGGGGCAGCACCTGCAGATCTAAATCTGGGTGGGGGTGTTTGGTCCTTCTGGGCTTCACGAGAATAATTCCTGCCTACCTTGCTATGAATGGCACAGCTCACATAGTAATGTAGTTCCGCATACAGCTTGAGAAGCACATAGACGTCAACGACACTCGCTTTGGAGATGTCCCTAATGGCTGTGGCCTCTGCTAAGTTTCAAATGACAAACTTCTTAATGGCCTCGTCCTTGGGCATGCACGGGGCATAGTTGGTGCAACTAATAGGCTGCACATGGCCTCAGCCTTTTTTGGCACGACTGTTATTCTTTTTTTCCTAGTCATCTTGGAAACAAGGACCTGAGAGAGACTGATAATTACTTTCTTTATGCCAAATGCTCAGGAGACACAGTAGAAGAGGAGACTTTTCCTTATCCTTAAAGCAGCGATTTTTCTGCTGGTGTGCCACGCAGCACACGGGTATGCTGCACAGATTTATAAAACATGCAATACCTGATTATTTAGTCAGGAGCACTTATGCCTTTTACCTTAGATTGTCAAATATAAAAATAAATGGCAACAGCCAAAACAAAGTAGTTGTCTGGTGTGAATAAATCAAAATTATAGCTATTTTTGTCAGATTGGCAAATATATATATTGGTGTGCCGCAGAATTTTAGTAATCAACTTATGTGTGCCATGAGATGAAAAGGGTTAAAAATCGCTGGTTTAAAGAATGAAAAATCTTCCTACAACTAGAATGGACTAGAAAATAATAAGTGTTTTTGTTTTTGTTTTGTTTTGTTTTGTTTTACCACAGATTTTGTGTATGGGCATGCATACAGGATATCCTGCCAGTGGGAGAAGAGAATGTGTGCTTCTTTTCGGACAATGAGATTCCATAAACTTCAGAGAATAAAGGCCAGATTTTTTCTTCTCTCTGTCCTGTGCTCATTGCAAGGCTCTGGAATCATCACTTTTTGGCTTGAAAATCTCATAAAGCAGAGAAATCAGTTGCTATTTGTCCATGGATCTTTAAGCTAAAATATGCATATAGTTTATTTTTATGGAGTTTTTAATTAAAATACTCCATAACTTTATTCTTATGCCAAAATTTTGAACATTTGCTTTTTCCATAAAATTGTGATTATACTTTCTCTTTATGATTTCTTATTCGGTCATTTTCCTTATTGTATCTCATTTCTCTAATTCTTACGTCTTACCTTTTTTTGAAATGCTTTTCGTGTTTCTATTTCTCCTTTATTTTCACTACTTTGAAGTTACTGGAGGATAATGATTTTGATTTTATTGGCAGAAAGTGTAAAATTATTTTTAAAGTATTTTCTCCAAATACAATTTATGCTAGAAGTTAAAGAAATATGTCCATGGACTTACTAATCTTCAAATGATCTTTGATAGATTTTTTAATATATGTTTGGTAGAATACTAAGAAATTTTAGAGAGTTACCAAAGGAAAATTTATTACTTCTGGCTGTCTTCTTCTTTTATGGTACAATCCCACCAAAATGTCTGGATGCATCATTTAATTCAAACCAAGTGTCCAGCACTGTGGTTTTACGTTTGTCCTCAACAAAAGAACATTCCAGGGTATAGTCTATGTTCCTTATATAACGGCTTGATGGAACTACACATGGCTTGACCGAAATCAAAGCTTCTGTTAAAAGACAGAAAGGACAGCTTTGTTAAACTTTTTATGAGGTTATTATGTGGCTATTGACAAACTAGGAAAACAGCATGATAGAATATCAGTATTTGAAAATCTAATTAAAATTGGAAGTACAGCCCCCATTCCATATACTCTGCCTTGGCCTTTCAGTAATTGCCCTAAGAGTATGTGTAAATATTCCTGCAAGTGCCTGGTTAAGCACTGGAAAAATTGGGACATTGGCATTAAAGCGAGAGATATAGCTTAGTCAAAAGAAATGAATAGTGTAAAACAAGTAAACAAACAAATAAGAAAACACAAAAGTTTTAGGATTGCTTGGGATTACTGAGATGTGGATGATGAAGGCTGGGAGTTAGTTTACTGTGTCCTAACAAGCTTAACATGGATTCTTTGGGAGTGAGGTTAAATCTGTGTATTTTGTGCATTGAAGAAAAAGTAAAGGCTCTGGCTGCCATAGATCTTTTAATTAGTGAGCAAATAATAAAAGGCCACCACATATTCTTTTAGACAAAAGTATCCAGTGACAATGGATATAAGGCTAATTGTGAGGTAAGCATTCATTACACACACACACACACACACACACACACACACAACACAACAACAAAAACAAACATGATTCTCACTCTCATGGAGCTTATGTCAAACAGAGGACACAATGTGAAATTACTAATTTTAGACACTTCTTCATTATACTCATAAAAGAAGCCATATAAGAAAAATATAGAAGACTTTGAACTTACATAGTGAGGAAGCTAATTTAGTCGGTAGAAGTTAAATCTTTAGAAACATGTTTTCCTGATAATCTGGAATGTTTGTGTGTCAGGAGGGAGGGAGTAGGTGAGCAGTGGTCTGGTGGCCCAGAGCCAAGGGAAGAAACAACTTTGCTCACAATAGGCATCCTTAGCAAAACCAAAGTATAGCGACATCAGCGTCTACATATTTTCTAAGATTTCTAAGAATATAATCCGGTCATTACTAGAAAAACTCTACAATATACAATTTTTAAAACTAAAGGATGATTTTTTGCACTTGGCTATGATATTGGATAGTACTATTGCATTTAGATGATGGCCTCCCACATTTCCCATGCCTTGTACTGTTGAGAAAATACTCTGCAAAAGAAATGTGGCACCTCCTGTTCAACCCTGACCATTTATTTCCAGCCTTCCTCGTCATTATATTATTTTTTAAAATATATTTTTATTGATTTCAGAGTGGAAAGGAGAGAGAGAGAGAGAGAGAGATAAAAACATCAATGATGAGAGAGAATCATTGATCAGCTGCCTCCTGCACACTCCACATTGGGGATCGAGCCCACAACCTGCGCATATGCCCTGATTGGGAATCCAATCATGACATCCTGGTTCATAGGTCGATGCTCAACCACTGAGCCACACTGTCTGAGCTCTCATCATTAATCAAGATGTTTACAACTATGAACTGTCCTAGTTTTCATTTGTAGATGTTTGGGGTATTATGTGCTAAGTCCACACATAAAGAGAACAAACAACTCTCCTTGATAATCTTCTGGTCTTCAGTTATAGTAATAATTTCCTAGAATGTCAATGTTATTATTTGCCCAAGTGCAGTCTGTGTTCCAGAAATGCTTAATACTATCTTGTCATCCACAGTTTAGTGGTAAATAGGAGATTTATAGTCTATCAAATTGAATGACCAGAAGAAAAGATAAAACATGACTAAAGATTTCTCACTGTTTAGGAATGGACTTGTTCTATCTGTGCAAATGATAGCATATTGGAACCATCTCTGTGGCTGTGAAAAAGAAGAAAAACATGATTATACTAGAGGCCCAATGCAGGAAAATTCGTGCAAGAGTAGGCCTTCCTTCCCCTGGCTGCTGGCACCCACTTCCCTCCGGCACCCGGGACCTGGGCTGGCTTCCCTCCAGCCTTGGCTTCGTCAGGAAAAACATCCAGAAGATGTCTGGTCTAATTAGCATATTACCCTTTTATTATTATAGATACTTCTACTCAAGAAAGAAAGTGTACATGAAGTCCTTGTGCAGAATGGAATGTTCTGATTTATGAAATCATTTTTTTGGGGGGTTAGAATTTATCAAAACTGAATTTTTATGATTCTGATTGGGATTGGGAATTTATATAACCAATATTATATTATACTAGAGGCCTGGTGGGTGCACAGATTTGTGCACAGATGGGGTCTCTCAGTCTGGCCTGAGCCCTCTCATAAATTGAGAGCCCTTAGGCAGCTGGGAAGGAGCCCGGACCAGGCACTGAGCCACTCCCACTCAGCCTAGCCCCACTGCACCTGCCATTCATTGCACTGCCGTGGAGGTGGGAGAGGCTCGTGCAGCCACAGCTGCAATTGCCAGCTGTGAGCTCTTGCCAGCCCTGAGCCTGGTGTCTGGCACCCATTTGTCAGCTGAGTGGTGCTACGGCTGTGGGAGTGCACTGACCACCAGGGGGCAGCTCCTGCATTGAGCATCTGCCCCTTGGTGGTCAGTGTGTGTCATAGCTACCAGCTGGTCAGCTGGCCATCCAGTTGCTTAGGCTTTTATACATATCGATTATATAACCAATAGGGGAGACTAAAATCCTTCCATTGATGAACTCAACACTTTTTGTTCAGACTTTGAATTGCAAAGTAATCAAGCTCTGTGGTAGCAGGGAAAATGGTGCTGAGGGATCCAGGAGATAGCAGTGGGAGCAAAACCCTTCATCCACTTTGCATTTTTGCCTTTCCCAAGACCTTCCCTTCCCTTCCCTTGACACACACATATATTGATACTGCCATCCAAACCTAGCAAAAGATCTTAACCCGTAGATCAGTAAGCAGTGATTCTCACCGTGTGCATAGGAATCATCTGGGAGTAGGTGGAAAAACCTCTGTCCTCTAGAAATTGTGATTCTGAGGTGGGATCTGAGCCTAGGAGCTTTTTTGATTTTGTTTTCAATTCCTTCTGGTCAATCTGATACAGATGGCCTAATGCCACACTTTACGGAACTCTGCATATGCTTTAAACGCTGGATAGCCACGGTCAGCTGCATTTTTTGATCAATGGTTCAACTGGCTGTGCAGCAGAGTGCAGTAACTGAAGTACAAGCATCCAGCTAGGTCCAACTGCATGTGAAGGGGTGATTCTAAAATAGGGCACGGTGTGGTCTGGGAAAAGCATCTGCCACGAGTTCCCAATATTAGCACAGTTAGGAGTAATCAAGATGTCCATAAAATACACTTCGAGTTCCATTCAAATAATTTTCTGGCATTTAACCCAACTATTAGTTGGTGTTATCTAGACTTCTGAAAGTTAATATCAGGTGGTTTATCGCCGGATGAAATTTAAGCTTGTTTCGAAGGAAAGGGGCAGAAGTTGGCTTGTGACTTAATGCATTATCTTCAGTGATATTTACATTTTAAAGTACCACAGACTCAGCAGCACAAACCTTAACAAAAAGAAATGGGATTCAGACAACCATGGGAAAGCTGTATTTGTGTATTGGACTTTTGGGCACCCCTGAGGTGATGCTGAAGAGATAAACTATGGAGTGCTATGTTTCCGGTTAACGCTGCCTCTCGGCTGAATTCAGTTTCTTTAGAGAGTGCAGATAGTGTGTGGATTGAACTCCATCCTGAGTCATAGCAGTGACTGAAAGTCACATCCTTGTTGTAGCTTGGATCTTTGCCATATCCCTGACCAGCCTTTGAACTTGCATTTTGGCGTAGCACCGGCTACAATGGTCACAAAGCAAGGGCCCATCAGCTCTGGCATGACTGATCTTTCAAGGTTCCTTCTAGAACAATTCTCTCAAAATGAATAGACTGGATAGCTTGCTTTTTATCTACTCATACAACTTTATTTTAAAGAAGTTATGTTTTAAACATCGTGTGTGATGTTCCATTTGGTAAACTTAAAAAAGGTAATATGTGTTGGTATAAAACAGGCTATTGCTCTTGTTACTCTCAATAACATGATGATTCAAGTTAAAATTAATTATTTGAATCCATTTTGATCTATAAAAATGGCTATCTCATAGTTCAATCTACATACTTACATGACATACTTTGGGAAAAAAAGTGTTTTAGCAAGATATTCACATTATAATTCTAAATTAGGAAAAATATAACACTGAGCTTATAGTTAAAACCCAAAATATTTGTTTAAATTATAGTTATGAATACAAAAATTAACAGAAGAAAGTATGAAAATTGATCAATAGATGTCTTTCACTGGTAAGTAGGGTTATGGAGTGTTTTATTTGCTTACTGTTATTTTATACAGTGGATATGTGTTATATTTACTTAACAACATTTACTGTTTTTGTGGTTATCAAAGTAGTATATTACATGTTTTTAGACATATTGTGAAATAAAAAAAATGATAAAGAAGATAATTCTTACCTTACAGAGATTTTGTGATGACTTTTTACCTACTCCATTCTTTCATTAATTGTCATAATATAAACTTCAATATTTTTTCTTATTAATGAAGATGATAATTTTTATACATATTTATTTGTCGTTGGTATTAATGAATCTCTTTTATTTGTTATTTCTGAGGCATTGGCTCGCTGTTCTTTTCAAGAGTAACCTGAGTGTTAGAAGACAGGAAATACCTTTGATTTGCTATTGGTCCTATTTTAGTTACGGTGATTTTATCAAAAGTAAAATTTTTCATAAAGATATAGAAATAAGCATTCCATATTTTAACAATAAGGCACGACAATACAGCATGTAGGAGAAAAATCAAGTACAGAAATGCAAGAAGTGCTGGAATGTTTGAAAATAGTATTTACATTGTTAACGATCAAAAGGAATGTCAGGTTAACTACAATCAGAAGACAGAGCTTTAGAAAGCCTTCAGATAGTGAGTCATCATACATATACTATAAAAATAGCAGTCCATTCCCTCCTCATGGCTCAAACTGACCTGACTTTCCAAGAATTCAAAGAACTTTAGGGGGAAAAGCAAAGGTTAGTTTTTTCTTCATATGTTTTGCTTTCATCCCCTCACCTTCCCCATCCCCAACAAGTGACAGGAATCTTGGAAATAAAGTAAAATTGAGGATATTTTTTGCTCCCAACTCTTTAAGAATCATTACTATGTATATGATTTTGGGGATGGCTAGTACTTGACAGAAACTTAGCAAAATACACTTTTAAAATAAATCTCATAAATGAGCCAATTGTGATGAATAGCTACATTTGAGCTACAATTCTTGGTTAGGTAATTTTAATGCAGTCACTGTGTTATTTTGTGATCAATGAACAAGATGCTGGAGGGAAGAACTTTACATTTAAGCTAAAACAATAACTTTCTCCAAATTGATTATTTCCTTCTTTCCTCCTGTTTAAAAATAACTGAATCATCTTGTGATTATAACTCTTAAAAACCTGAGATTTCATTTAAGGAAACCCATTTTGGGTAATTAGGGAAAAATCAAAGTAAAAAATTCTTAATAATTTAATCTCCTGTTGCTTCACTTTGGAGCAACATAATAAATCCACACATTGCTTATCCTTAATTAAAGTCCCTTTATTTCTATATTCTTCCTATTTCCCTCAATGTTTTTAATCATTTGAAGTAGACACTCCTATAAATAAAGTTAATTTAAATGTCATCATTTTATTGATTTTCTTACTCTCTTAATTAGCAAGATGGCTGATTTTCAATCTTGTTGTGAACTTTCCTTCAATAAAATCAGTTTTGGATTACATGAAATATTCAGCTCAGAAATTCTGTTGGAGAGAAGATCAAGGAAAACTGTCATCAGACATCTACTCCTGAAGCATGCAAGCCAGAAATATATTTTTCTTTACTGATTATTTATAGAGGGCCAGCTAGGACATGAAGCACAAGGAGAAAAAAATATTAGTGTTTCTGAGACATTGCTCTTTCTTGACCAACAATTTTTGTTTGTTTATTTTTTCCCTCTAAGGATGTTTTTCTCTTTGGAAATTTACATTAGGGTAACTTATGTAAAAGGAATGTCAGACACATGCTGGAAAGTTGACCCCTGCCCCATGTAGCTCAGTTGGGTGAGTGTCATCCTGTGCACTGAGGGGTCACCGGTGCAATTCCCAGTCAGGGAACATACCCAGGTTGCTGGTTTGATCCCCAATTGGGGCTCATGTAGGAGGCAGCTGATTAATGTTTCTCTCTCACATTGATGTTTCTCTCTCTCTCTCCCTCTCCCTTCTTCTTCTCTCTCTCTCTCAAACAAATATAAAAAAAAACTCAATAAAAATCAAGGAAGTTGAGAGGGTGAATCATACACAAATAAAATAGCCATAAAAGGCTTTCAAAGAAAGTCACATTAATTCAAGCACAGAAGTTGCCATTATATCAAAAGAGACTGACACCTTTTATTAGCTTTGAATAATATAACATCTTTATGAGAAGTTTAGTTATATACTAAAACTTTGTTTTCCGAGTAAGGAGAAAATAATGCTTACTTAAGCTAATATTATGGCATGTAAAATACAAATAATTCTTAACAATAGCAGAATTATTTTAGGTAATTGCAGTTTTAAATACATATAACCATAAAAACATATTTAAAAGTTTAATTTTTTAACTTAATTTGTTAAAACTACCAATTGAACGTATACTCTTATGTACTCTTTTGGTACATGATTTTATTTTTTCCTATATCCGTATATGTGCATGTGTGTGTGTGTGTGTGTATATATATATATATAGATGTATATAGATATATAGATATATAGATATATAGATATATAGATATATAGATATATAGATATATATAATCTCCTTGGAAACTAATTCACATGTCAGTGCCTCAATTTATTTTTCACTAACACTCCCCATAAGGAGCTTTCTAAATACATTTTTTAGGAGAAACAAGATGGCGGCATAGGGTAGACACCGTATATGCAGCTGTGAACAACTATTTCAGAAAAACCACGAAAAGAACACACGGACACCACTCGCACCCACAGGACGGCTGGCTGAGTGAAAATCCTACAACCAGAGAAGAGTCTGAGACTCAGAGGAGTGGCGGAAGCAAAGTACAGAGGTACGGAGGCGCGCGC
>PVJC01010979.1:0-42541 GCA_004026665.1 Murina feae | reverse complement strand
CTCGGCTGCTGCTCTGTATTTTGGTCATTCCTTACCCTGTCCCTGCAGAACCTGGTGGCTGAAATACAGGATTCCCCCAAGGTTCCATTACCAGGTCTACCCTGTGGTTCCAAGATTCTCAGAGTTTCAAACGGACTTGCTAATGGTGGACTTGCTAATGGTGGCTCCCTCTAAGTCCCTATCCCCATGGCAACCCCAACGCTGTTCCTTACAATCTCAGAACTGAATGCGGAGAAGAAGCAGAAATGCTGATTCAGATTTCACTGAGTTTTTGCTAGACCTCACATCTAAAGCATATATGCACCCCACACCCATTATTCTGACTTTCAACCAAAGATATTTCTATCATCCATACTAAATGAAACAAGAAAAAGGGGAAGGGAAGGACCCCTCCCCCAACCTCATCTTTTTTTGTGACCTTATCCTACCCTGAAGAAACAACTAAGAATAAAATGAACCAAAAAAGGAGAGATTTTGTTTGAATCTCTTTGCAGATCTTTGCAGACACTGTCTGATTCATTTCTGTATGATTTTCCGTGTCTCACATATATTTAAATGATAATAGACATGCACAAATCAGATCCTTAATAAACGCTGCCTGAATGCGAACAAATCCCAGAAGTTTCCATTATTTAAGCTCTAACAAAGACCAATAAGGTATAGTTCATGCTTACAGCACAAATTTGAAATGATTTAAAATCAGTCTGAAGATCACTGACAGCAAGTACCACACACACACACACACACACACACACACACACACACACATAGGATCATGTATACTGTCATTACAAAGATTAAAGTCCTCATCCTTACACTTACTACTTAACAACAGAACAAATACAACAAAGCGACATCATCTCTACATCACTCAAATTCAACTCTAGGTTCTCAACAGCAACCACTGACAAAAGGAGGGGAGAATGGCAGAGGCACGTGCCCCAGGGGCATTCGGACAGAGATGAGGTATTATCTAGTGCAATCACTCCCATAGCTCTGTCCTCACAGGATGGTCCTCTTGCCTTGTTAGATGAGAGGCTGGCTTAAAAACACACACAACATGCCTCCCAAATACAAGCCAGCTGCTTTCTGTGCACCAGATGTATTCTACACTATGTATACTGTGCACTTTGTGCGTGATTTATAGGACTCTAAAGGGTACTTTTGCCTCTGTATTTTCTCCTTACTAAATGGCTGTAATAAATGTCTTTATAACCTAAACTTCAGGCACAGTGAGACTGAACTGTGAACAAAACAGTTTCTCTCAGTCATTATCTAAAATGTAAGGTATTTCCCCACTCACATCTATCCCCCCTCTCACTGTCATCGCTACTAAGTTCTGGAATTCTTTGCTTCTAATGCAAAGCTCCAATCACCCCTTCTCCTTTCTTTCCATTTCCCCCTAACTGTCTCTATGCCCCTTGAAACTGCAGGCTGCAATGAAGAAACTTCCTCACACCCTTCTCCTCTTTGGCTGAAATGTGCCCTGCCTTCTCTGAGTTTCCGGGATGCTGCTCGGAGGGGCCCACCTCTGCTGCAGCTCCCTAAATGGAGACCAGACTTCCAGACCCTCTAGATCTTCCAGACTCTCTAGACCCAACCATAAAATTATTTTCGTTGCTACTTCATAACTGTAATTTTGCTACTGTTATGAATCGTCATGTAAATATCTGATATGCAGGATGTATTTAGGCAACCCTGTGAAAGGGTCGTTTGACCCCCAAAGAGGTGGCGACCCCCAGGTTGAGAACCACTGCTCTAGATCCTAATGCCTTACTTTGGCATCTAGCTTTCCACTGTTTCCTTCAACACACCTTTCTATGCTTGCCTGTCCCTAATTCTTAATGGTCCCTGAACACCAAGCAAAATACTACTCACTATTCTCCTGCAGGAATAATGCTTTCCCTCCTTTCATATCTTTATCTCCCTGGTCCCTACTCCTAGAATGCCCTTCCCTCCCATGGTTGGAGGTTCACATAGAATTTCTCCTATTATCGTCCTGCGGCTGCCTAACAAGAACACAGATTTCCAACAGGAAACCCCTGTAGCACTTTCTCTAGAGCCCTGTGTAAGACAGTCCACTTCTATTCAGCACAGGATGTGCATATTTTAGCTCCTGTTGCTAACTTAAAGTTTTCTGGGGTCCAAGATCCACCAAGAAATGCCTTATATTGGGTATTGGGTAAGGGAAGGGTAACTGTCAATACCCCTCAATAACTGATGCTTTCCTTCCTCTGTTTTTCCAAAGCCAAATATCCATGCACGACTAAGGTTGTTTAGCAAACACTATATGATTGTGAACTGAAGTAAACCATGTTCCTTGGTGCAACCGACGTGACTCTGATGATATGAAAGATGCTCCCTTCCACAATATGTTCATTTCAGAATCCCATCCAGTCTCAACACTCTGATAGTGTCTGCTGCAAGTATGTCGGCAAGAACACACAGCCCCCGGGGTTTCTACATACAGTGTGCTTCTTCTCTACTAGACACCACAATCATTTGGCGTGGGAGGGTGTTTTGAATTTTAAAAAGCCAGAAGACTGGAGTTTTGTGTGCCCTGGCAGTGGCTATGTGTGTATGTGCATGCGTGTGGTGGTGGTACTGGTATTGTGTGTGTGTGTGTGTGTGCGTGTGTGCAGAGAAAAGTAATTGCTGAAGACTTAGTGAATAGGAACCTGTTAACTTTAACAAAATGAACCTTCCTCATAAAGCATTTTGTTCTTATTGGTGGTTCAGTAGTTCAATAATTCTCACCTATTATTACACATAATCATTCTGACCCATTTAATATGCAATAAAGTAAGCTGTAAAAGTAAGGTGACAACTATGTGTTTGAGAGGGTGGGGCTTTCAAGTTTCTGCTACTTCTCTGAGACTTTCAGTCAAAAAAGACCTCTCAATACTAAACTAGCACCAATGTGGAAATGACAGCAATGACTCTGATATTTTTAATTTGTATTTCAAACAAAATTGTGCAAATTTTGACACTGACCAACATAACTGCATTGTGTTTAATATTAAGAAACATGAAAAACTCCAATATTCTACAGGTTTCTTTAAAATGATTTAAAAAATAAAACCCTTTAAGGAGGTAAATTCTCATCATCCAGATGAAAAGTCTTTGCAAATCTCTAGTTAACTGAACAGATTTAAAGGTCACTTATATACTATCCTATATAATAAAGGGGTAATATGCAAATTGACCCTAACAGCAGAATGACTGGGAATGACTGGTCACTATGACACACACTGACCACATGTGGGCAGACACTCAATGCAGGAGCTGCCACTGGTGGTCCGTGCACTCCCTCAGGGGGAGCTCTTCTCAGCACAAGCCAGGCTGATGGCTGCCGCCTCCTCTGCAGCACTAAGGATGTCTGACAGCAGCTTTGGCCTGCTCCCCGCTGGCAAGTGGACATCTCCCAAGGGCTCCCGGGCTGCCAGAGGGATGTCTGCTAGCTTAGGCCTGCCCCCCCGGGAAGCGGGCGTACGCCAGCAGGTGGACATCCCCCAAAGGGTCCCAGACTGTGAGAGGGCATAGGTCAGGCTGAGGGACCCCCCCGAGTGCACAAATTTTTGTGCACCAGGCCTGTAGTATATTAATATTTTACTTATGTCATTGTTATGTCATTGATGCTGTGACACTCTTCCCTTTCATATATATACTTTTATTTTTGAAGTCTTGAAACCAGAGTAAAAAGTACAACTGATTAAAGTGAATTTGTATTTTAAACATTTGTATCAGTCAAAAGGGAAGTTGAAAGGTCACACTCAACAAATCTAAGTTGTTTTTAAATTTCAGTGAATGTTAGAAAAAAAAAACAGGTATCTGTTTACTCCCTTAGTTCCTGAAGCAAGCAAAGCAATAAAGCAAATCTGAAGTCAGAAATAAGTATCTCATACTCCCTTAGTTCCTGAAGCAAGCAAAGCAATAAAGCAAATCTGAAGTCAGAAATAAGTATCTCAAACTTCCATCTTTGAAGGTGCTAAGGTTTTACTTCTCTCTGACAATGGCAAGATTAAACAAAACAAAAGTAAGCCAAGTTTTCAAAGTGTTTAAAAGGTAACCACAGTTGACCCTTGAACAGCATAAAGGTTAAGGACATTAAACTCCCCCAACCCTTCTCCCCACACACACACACACACACACAATTGAAAATTCACATATAACTTCTGACTTCCCAAAAACTTAATACTAATAGCCTATTGTTGACCAGAAGCCTTACCCATAATGCAGTCAACACACATTTTGTATGTTATATATGTTCTACACTGTATTCTTACAATAAAATTTGTTAGAAAAAAGAAAATCATAAGGAAGAGAAAATTACATTTGCTGTATTTATTTTTTTAAATCTACATATAAGTGGACCTGTGCAGTCCAAATCCGAGTTGTTCAAGGGTCAACTGTAGTACAGGAGAGTCTCTATTTGGTAACTATAATAGAATAGAGTCTCTTTTCTACTCTCCAGAAGTTTTGATTACTAGAATTTTACTAATAAAATACTCGTTAACCAGATACCTTGCTATGCGTCCAAAACAGAAACCATCTCCACATCCCACAATATTTTGAATTTAATTAAAAAAAATCAATTTGCAGTGAATATTATAAAAATAAATATATTACAATTTTGAGCTGAAAATTCTCAGGAAAAAATGATTTTAAAGCTTGTCAGGGCTGCCACTTAGGGACAACATTTTTTTTATAGACACACCGCTTTCGTCTACAGATGCTCAGGTGTACAATGGATTAATAAAGGCCATTTGAAACTGACCAGCTTTAGCTTTCTGCTGGCAAACTACCCTTGCTACCACCAGTTCCCTCTGAGCATACCAATTTGCAAGGATATTTGTGGTACTTTTATAGAAATGTAAAATCCAAACATTTAAAAGTCTCAGTGAATTGCCAAGTATTTTTCAAACCTACATAAATATAACAAGATACAGCCCTACCACAGCATACAAACTTGTTAATATAAAAAAGCATACAATGCCCTTGCTTTTCTTGTCAAGAAAACATGTTCCATTCAAGCATGTCTCCCATATTCAGAGCTCCAATGATTTGATTCCAAAGGCAGAAGATATTAAACAGTAAACTCAGTATTATAAGAAACCTTAAACTCACCCCAAAAATTCTAAACCAAAATTCCTATGGCCTACAACTCTTAAAAACCTCTTTGTAACATGTCCCAGAATATTTCAATGATATGCACCCCTGTGTTCATAGCAGTACAACTTACAATAGCTAAGATCTGAAAACAGCCCAAGTGCCCATCAACAGATGAGTGGACAATAAAGCTGTGGTACATTTACACCATGGAATACCATGAATCAGTAAAAAAAAGAAGGATCTCTTATCCTTTCAGACAGCATGGAGGGACCTGGAGAGCATTATGCTAAGTGAGAGAAGCCAGTCAGAGAAAGACAGGTATCACATGATCTCACTCATATGTGGAATCTAATGAACAAAATAAACTGAAGAACAAAATAGATCCAGAGACACTGAAGCATGGAACAGACTGACGAATTTCAGAGGGAAGATGGGAGTTGGGGGGTGGGAAGAGATTAACTTATATACATATATGCATAACCCATGCACAGACACTAGTGCAGTAAAGGTTTGGGGAGAGAATGGGAGATGGGTGTAAGGAGGTCAATGGGGAGAAAAGGGGGACATCTGTAATACTTTCAACAATAAAGATTAAAAACAAAGAATATGGGAGGTGTCAACTGGGGGAAAAAGAAGGTATATGTAAAACTTTAGACAGTAAATAAAAAAAGAACACCTCTCTAACCTGTGGGTATCATGTAATGATATACACTAAAATAAGCTGTTTGATTAGTACAATACTTACAGAGTTTACCATGTACCAGGCATGATGCCGATATAAGCCACACTATTTGATGAATTATCTTTCCTTCATCTGAATTACCACTTTCATTTCTCATAACAGCTTTCTAAGATAAGTCTTATTATTTTTCCCATTCGAAGATAAACGGAAAGTCACAAGGGGTGAGTAAAAATCGCCCATAGTCAGACAACTAGAGAGTCTGAGAGCACGGATTTGAACTCAAGGCGTTGAACTGGAGTGTGTGCTCATAGTGACGAGGTGCTTCTTCTGCTAAAGGACCAACACTGACACCCCAGTCTTTCACTTGTCACTTAAGTAAGACACATTGAAGGTGAAGGAAAATAGGTGTAGGCTCTCAGCAATGATGAGACTGGTAGTAAAATGAAACCTTGGTAACAAAGACAGCCTGGGGAGGCACAGTGGGCACTAGGCTCCATCCTGCCTCTGCCATTCACTAGCTCTGGGACCTCGGACCTAATTTCTTTGGACTTCTACTTCCACACTCCCAGAATACAGCTCGTTATTAGGAAGAAATGATGTATGGGGGGGAAACATGAAAAACTAGAAAGCATAAGGTAAATGGAACCTAAGGGGAACAGTGAGGATTCAAGATAACAGAAAAGCATTTTCAATCAGGCAGTCAGCTGGAAGGCTAGCTCTTCGCTCCTTGAAAGATGTGGGTCCTGTTACTCCCCAGGAGGGAAGATCTTTAACCTCTCACCGTGCTCTGCCCTTCCTCTAGATCTATGCCTAAAGCGAGGCCCCATTACTTCATGGGAAGACACAGAGTACAGTGACGAGCACATAGTACCTACAAGATACTTTCCTCTGCACATGTGTATGTGGGGCAAAGAGACACTCATGCAACATCCTGTGTCATGGAAGTCAGTTATTTCCACTGCTAGGTGGCTTACCCAGCATTCCTTTCTGGCTTCTAGTCACAGCCTCACCCTCCTTCCTGGGTTGAACTACAACTCCTCTGTGCTACTAGGCTACCCCCCTGTTCTGCACACCTACTCCATCCAAGCTGGCCCATCAATGAATGTCATCCTTGCCATAACCGGTTTGGCTCAGTGGATAGAGCGTTGGCCTGCGGACTGAAAGGTCCCGGGTTCGATTCTGGTCAAGGGCATGTACCTTGGTTGCATGCACATCCCCCGTGGGAGGCATGCGGGAGGCAGCTGATCGATGTTTCTCTCTCATGGATGTTTCTAACTCTCTCTCTGTCCCTTCCTCTCTGTAAAAAAATCAATAAAATATATATATTTTTAAAAAGAACGTCATCCTTGTCCACAGAGATGAATCCAAAAGGTGCTGCATGGACTACACAGGTCAAGCCAGAGTCCTTCTTTATGGCTCTCCGAATGGGAATTAGGAAGGGTGAAGAGGAAGAAACAGTCTTTCATTGTCTTATCAAGGCTGGCAAGAGGGAGCCTGGAGCTTCTAACTGCCACATCCCTGTGTAGACAGGAAAATCTTATCTGTAGTAAGAGAGAATCCAGTACCTGCTCAGGGAGACACAGCCTGCCAGCATCCCCATACCTGTTAGAGTTATGGGCGGCAATAAATCCCCTTTTGCCTATGCAAGTTTGAGATGGGATTCTGACACAACCCCAAATCCTAACTTGTCAGAATCCCCTTTCTAAAGGACAACCCTCAGATTCCCTGGAGAGAGAAGCCGAAACACGCCGGGACACAAATGCCTGCAGAAGGCGGAACAGGACGTCCTCCCCAATTCCACTTGTACAATTTCTTGTGTTGTCAAGAATAATGGAAAACTATTTCTACAAAAGTCTGAACACAAGGACAACAATTTTCTCTGGATGTGTGCCACATGTGATTGTAACCACAAAGCCAACAGTAATGGATAGAAAACAGTCCGAACACCTCAGAATTTAGCAAACGAATCTTCCTTGCCCCAGAATTAACATTCCAGGCAAAACTTATCTGTACTACTTATAAAATAAAATCCAAACCTTAGTGTGTTACTTTCCTCTAATTATTAAGATTCTAAAACATCTTATTAAATTCCCCTAAGATGGTCTGGCTGGTGCGGCTCAGCGGTGGAGCATTGATCCATGAACCAGGAAGTCATAGTTCAATTCCCCATCAGGGCACATGCCTGGGTTGCAAGCTTGATCCCCAGTTGGGGGCATGCAGGGAGCAGCCGATTTTTTCATCACTGATGTTTTGCTCTCTCTCTCCCTCTCCTTCCTCTCTCTGAAATTTAAAAAAAATCCCACAATCCCCCTAAGATGTCTAGAATTGTGATACAATGTGACAATACTATATTCAAGCTAAAAAATATCATTTTAAAAAACTTAAGTTATTGGTTTCTATAACAAATGTTAACTCCCTGTCTTGCCTCTAATACCTCAGTCCTGCTCAAATATTATTAACACCATAACGGTCAGATTTAGCTAGTCTTCTTGTCCCTAAAAGGGCTCTTTCAAAACACAAATATATATAAAACACACACATACACACACACAACACAAAAAAACATTCTAATTTTGTATTGGCAATCTAAGGATGGTTTTATCACAAAGAATAATATTGAATCATTTAAAAATATATAGAGGCAGCACACACAGCCCACATACATATTCCTATGCACATAAATAAATGTATTCATTCATTCCCAGGACATGTTTGCACAGACCCATTCATCCCCATTAGGAACTGACCTGCTACTAGATAGGAAAGGGTACAGTACAGTCTGAGAAAGGCTTAGGGGTTCCAATGACTAATTCTCTCACCTGCACCTGGGGATGGTGTCTTCCTAAGCTATTTCCAGGAATCTAAGAGCTCATCAGCCAACAGATTTCATCTCCTCTGAAGTTCTTTTTTCTACCACCCAGCATCTACTCACTCTTCCTCTGGTACCAGCCCTCTGATAGTTCCCCTACACCAAGCATGTCAAACTCGCGGCCCATGGGCCACATGCAGCCCACAACGGATATGTTTGTGGCCCAGCTAATACAATGGTAAGAAACATTTTAATAGATTTCATAACTTAACTTTTACAATATCCTGTTATACATAATGATTAATAATGAACTACAACGTTCACTAATGACTGATTACTATAATCATGTTGCATTCATTTCCCTTACACGCAGGCGCACCATTTCTCTCCACTAACACTAGCAGCAAATGTTAACAACCGATTGCCACATCACTAGTCTTGGACTGACTTGTTTGGTGTGCGCAACAGGAAATATTTCTCTTTGGGAGAACAAGAAAAATAGGCTTATTTGTGTTACACTTATTAATTTGTACAGTTATTCAGTGTCTGGTAAGTTAATATTCAACGAAAAATATTAATTTTTATTAACACTTCGTAATCGGGCATTTTCCCGCCAAATCGCGTCGTAACGGGAAGAAAGAAATCCAATAATGGTCTGACTTTGAAAAGTCTGAGTTGTCTTGCACATTTTCGTTGTTGTTGAAATGCCAGGCCCTCCATATTTGACGGAATCTGTCTCTACTCATCGTTTTTGGAAAAAAACGCGTCTCCTGCGCTTTGGTATAAAAAGCGATATGACGAGTTTACTCGCTTCCCACAAAAAAATTGTTATATTATTTTTGTTAGCAATTACTCATTTATTTCAGCCGTTTGCATTTATTCAGCATGTCTCTATTGGATAAACCTATGAAAAGTGAAGCTTTTGTTTTTTTGCGGCTTAAACATAAACTTAAACCTTGTTTATTTGGCCACTGTTAGCCTTTGAGATTGACATGCTTGCCCTACACTGTCGGTACTTTTCTAATGTTTTGTCCGTGTGCCTAATGTAGAAGTGACTTTTCTCCCACCTCCAGAGTGAGCTCATGGCTTATGTCTCATCAGCGAATTGCAGGCCACCAGCCTGAGTTACTAGTTCATGGCTGGGCAGGCATTCATATGGAGTCAATGAGATGTAATGCAACACGAGCTTGCAAGGACATAGACCTAAAGACATAGAACCTTCTCACCGCCACCTGGAGCTAAGAATGAGGCAAACATGAGAGAGAGTCGTCATGGCCAGAGATGGAAAGAAACCAGTTGCTCGCTGACCTGTGAGCCATTCGAGTCACTGGTACCTGGGCTTTACAGCTAAGTGAGCCCGCAGATTTCCTTTTTCTGGAAGCCAGCCTGAGTCATGTCTGCAGTCTCCTGTAACCAAGTTCTAGCTGATATGCCCTGCTTTCCTTCTTTTTTTTTTCTCTTTCTTTCTTTATCTTAATATCCGCATAGAAAAACTGGAGCAGTGATATGAAAAGTGGAAGGTTAAATCAAACACTGCGACCTAAGAAGTGACTGTGGGGGAGAGAGCGTGAGTGGAGGTGAAGAGGGGATAGAGGGGATAAATGGTGATAGAAAAAATAAAATAAGTACAAATTTTTTAAAAATGTAAATTTTTCCAATAAAAATTAATCTACAGTGTGTAGTATAAAAAAGCTATCTTATAAAATATAAGCATTTGATCAACAGCCCCAAAGTGACTGAGTAAATTACTCTAAGTTGAAGTTGAATTCAAGAACTTTATTCAGAAGACAGTATTTTTATCATACAATTACACCTTTTATCACTAATCCCATACATTTTATTTTTAAATTGAAATAGATCTGGGGAGTAGAATCATTATCCCGACTGATTCAGATATGAACTGCTGTGATTTTTGTTGTTGTTGTTGTTAATCTTCACCCAAAGATATAATATTTTTTCTGTTGAGGGTGTGGAAGGGAGGGAGGAAAGGAGAGAGAGAGAAAGAAACATCACTATGAGAGAGACACATCGATTGGTTGCCTCCTGTATGTGCCCGGACCACCGAGGGAATTGAACCTGCAACCCAGGTATGAGTTCTTGACTGGGGATCATAGGCCTACAATCTAAGCACTGAGCAACACTGGCCTGGGCAAGAACTGCCTTGATTTTTAAGATTTGTCACCGTTAATTTATAATAGAAATATTTATGACCTTAACAATAATGTTAAATTACATGTTATCTTGAAAGTAACCCACTGAAAAAAAAATGTGCATCACTTATACACATATATGTATATAAATAGGATGAATTTATATGTACAGCCTGATTTTTTATTAGACAACGTCCCAAACAGATAACTTTTGATCTAAAAATCTAAGATAAAATGCCACATTTTTGGCCCACAAACCTACAAATCTTCAAAGAACAGAAATATAAGTATCTATGGTCAATCTCACATCTGAAGGGAAGTAAAAAGGCATATGGCATTTGTTAGTAAACATACTGTCCTTTAAAACGCCCCGCACTGGGAGAGCGAGCTCAGAAAGGAAACCCTAATTGGTATTTGTTAAGATAGAGTACATCCTGACGAGCTCATTCAGAGCCTGGCGCAGAAGAGGTCCTGACGAGAAAAGCCAGATGACACCCAGGTATCATCGGGGGCACAGGCACAGTGACATTGTTCACATTTCAGCGTTAGACCCTGACACTTGTATGGCCTCAATCACGCATCTGCCCAGTCGCCAGCCGCAGGAGAGGGAGCATGGCGGTTCCCATGTCTTTTCCTGCCTTGGCACAGGACCAGCTCTCGCCTGACACATCCCCTCCCAATTTCTTCTCAAACCTTTCACCCTGTCTGTCAATATCCAGCTCAGACACAGCCTCGCTTGTGACCTTCTCTCCATTTCCCAGGGCAGAAGCAAGCAGTGCCTTTCCTGTGGACTCACCACATTGTCCACTCACCTCTATCACACAACTGCTGACAGGGGGGCTTTAAAGCACGAATACATTTAATACTTGAATATGTCAATCTATGAAACTTGTTTGTTTTTAAATATATTTTATTGATTTTTTACAGAGAGGAAGAGAGAGGGATAGAGAGTCAGAAACATCGATGAGAGAGAAACATTGATGAGAGAGAAACATCAACCAGCTGCCTCCTGCACACTCCCCACTGGGGATGTGCCCGCAACCAAGGTACATGCCCTTGACCAGAATCAAACCTGAGACCCTTGAGTCCCCCAGGCTGATGCTTTATCCACTGAGCCAAACCGGTCAGGGCAGCAACTTGCTTTTAACTGAGATATAATTGACCTATGGCACTCTGTTTGTTTTAGGTATAAACCTAATGATTTGATACATGTATACACTGTGAAATGATCATCACAACAACATTCATCACCATACACAGTTACTCTTCTTTCTGATGAGAACTTCTAAGATTTTTCTCTTAGAAAATTTCAAATAGACAACACAGTTTTGTGGATTGCAGTCACCATGCTGTACATTACATCCCCAGGACTTACTTATTTATCTCAGACCTGAAAAGAACCTTATTGTTTTTATTTTCTATCTGGCCCAGGGCCTGGCCGAGGCATTCCACATGCTGGTGAATAAATGAGTTGATGAGGATCCATCAAGAGAACTTAGTACAAACTAGCAAAGTCAGAAAGTACATGTGCACTTGGCCTGTGTCCAGGGTAGTTTTCATATGCACACAAACAAATGGTCAGAGAAACTGTTTCATAATAGACACCTTTCAAACCCTGAATCCGGAGCACTTTTCTGCTTTGAAGGAAAAAGAATAAACACTGACTCCGGCTGTGTTTCCCAGTAATTAGAGCATCGGCCCACGCACTATAGGGTTGGAGGTTTGATTCCTGGTCAAGGTCATGTACCCGGTTGTAGGCTCACTCCCTGACCCTACTCCCCCTGTCGAGTGGGGGTGGGAAGAAAGCAGATGTGTCTCTCTTGCTTCGATGTTTCTCTCCCTCTCCCTTTCCCTCTCCCTCTCCCTCTCCCTCTCCTCTATCTCCCTTACTCTCTGAAAAGCAATGGAAGAAATATCCTCAGGTGAGGATTTGAAAAAAAAAAAGACTGATGTGTGGTCCTGAAACAACTGTGTTGGAAAATCAGGCTATATGCAACCTTATTCTTTTCATCATTAAAATAGGTTTATTACATTCATATTAAATGTCACCTATTCAGGATGCTGGCACTTCCTTTATTAACTGTAAGAGAGACAAACTGTGGAAAATGCTAGTCAAACTGCTTTGACCTGTTTTATAAGAATAATATAAACATCCCCCCAAAGCCCATTAGCATGCAGAGTTGTCTAACACACAATTCTTCTTCTAAAAGAGGGTAATTACCTAGGGTAAAGGGTAGTGTGCCTTGGTAACCTCATTTTCTCAAACAACTGTTCTCTCTCAAACAAATGGCTTGAGGCAGAGGGAGAATGGCTGATTTTCAACTTATATGACCACTAATGACTACTTCACTCAAGGGCAAACAGTGGTTAGTCAGGAGCACCAGTTCAAAGGGGTTTGCATAAATTTACTGAAAAAGCCACACTATGACATTAAGATAAGCAGCTGTTTGGGGCTATAAACCCTCTCACCTCCTGCAACTTCACATCTGTGAAGAAAACCTACTTATATTGGGTTTGTACATGGTTTTATTTTGTCTGCTAAGAAAAAAATCTTCAAAGATGTTTTTTTTTTCAATGCACAGGTCTGTAAGAAAGTGGCTCTATGAAACATCAGTTGCTGCCTCCAATTTTGCTCCATCAGGCCTTTCCGGTCCTGGGACAGCGCAGGCAAGGCCGGGCCACCTGAGGAGTCTCCGAGGGTGTGGAATGACTCCTTCTGCGTCCTCTGTGAGGTAGACATGTACCGAGCACCCCTTTCACCCTGCCTGGGTCTTGTTCTTTATCTAACCTACCTTCTGTCCACTCCTAACCCCTCTCATTTCTCCAGCCCCAAACTACTCATTTTAAAATATTTCAAATCTGTACACAGAATGGTGCAATGAGCAACTGTATAGCCTTCTGTTACTCATTGTGAGCACCTTTCTTCTGACTCCTTGATGGCGCTGGAGCTCTGCCTGAGGCCAGCTCTGCTCTTGGGACCAGCACTTTGCCCAGCTTTTGCCAGACTCCCGCTCCGCTGGCAGGACTCCGTGCACCACAACCCCCGTCACAGTTGCTGGCTTTGGCCAAGTGACCCAGAGCCACCACACCACATCCCTCACATTTTGAGCATCACTGTAGTCTGAAGTCTCTCCTTGCCTAATGAACATGTAACCATTCCCAGACATACCAGTTTGGTCCACTAAATACTAAGTACTTTAGTATGTGTATGAACTTGGGCAAATGAATTCACCTATCTTGGCTTCCATTCAACACCTAATAAGGGGGATACTAACAGCACCCACCCCAGTGGGTTGTGTTAAAGATGAAATAAAGTGCTTATCAGAGTGGCTGGCACACACTGTCAGAATTCTATTAACATTAGGTGTCACTATTGTGTGTGTTCAAATATGTTCTTGGACGATGAGTGATTTTCCCACAAGCTGGCCCAGCTGTGCGAGCGTTCAAACCTCCCCTCGCCCAGGATGCTGCATCTGCGCTCCTCCTGGCACAGAGAGTCCTGTGATCTAGTGCCTTCTGCGCCTCCAGCCTCATCTTCCAGCCACCTTGCAGTACACCCTGGTTCCGCACACAGGCTCCTCACCATCCTAGAAATACACTGCGTACTTGCAGTTCCAATTTTTAAATTATTCTTAATTTAATTTAAATTTTTAATTGAAACATTTAAAATTTAAAATTATTCCTAGGATAACTGCTCAAGTGCGCTCTATTCTTACTATTCAGCATAAAGCATCACTTCCTCAGGGCCGGCACAGGACTTTCTTTGCTCCTCTACTAGAACTCACAGGTCCCTCACAAGTGGTTGTTCATGTGTCAGTAAGTCATGCCTTGGTTTACAACTTCCCTAGTAGCTGTTTCCTATCTAATTGTTTCTTTATGACCCAGTCTGATCCTTTGATCCTTCCAGGTAAGAGTACTCAATCATGAGCAAGCATTAGAATGCCTTAGGAATTATTTCCAAAATGCACATGTTCAGCCCTCTGACGCTAACAGCACACTTAACTCTCCAGTCTGTAATAGAGATTGCTATTGGACTCCTTAAACACACACTGCTCAGTACAGGAATGTTACTTGAAATTACTCCTTGGAAAGAGTAATCAACGTCCTTCTGTATGATCCTCACCTTGGTGCACCAGCATCATCATCACATAAATCAACAAGAGATGACATTTGATTCTTACCTCCCCACCTCCCTGCCCCTCCCCCCGAAACAAGTAGCTAATACAAAGCAGTATTGGGATCCATCCGCTGGTTTTCTCCTTGCTACAGCTCTCTTTGTAATTGTCAGGGAGAAAGATTAAGTGAGAATCCTAATTCCTTAGCCTTTTTTGGTATTAAAGGTCTATAAGCTTAAAGTAATAACTTTAGAACTCAGTAGAGTTAATAGTTTGCTATGAGAAATGAAAGTACGAAAATTATTTTTAAATACTAGCTTAAATCTCAACACATATTTGAAAGATACTGATTTAGGCTTATAATTATTTTTAAAAATATAGTTGTTTTTAAATATAAGAAGGAAAAAGGTGAAAGGAAAAGCTGAAAGTAACAATATAAACACACACACATATGCACAAATGTGTGTGTGTGTGCTCATAGCTGCCATGAAGCTAAGTAGATATGCATCAGTTCACAGGTATTTACCTATCAGAAAAATTATGCTAAAGTGAGAACCAAATCCCAGGTTATACTGATAAATTTAACCTATAAAGCCCCAAGCCTTTTAAACATTTTATGAATTACTGCTATGTCCTAAGGTATAAGTTATGAAGACCTTAAAAGGAGATTTTATACTTTGGAGAAACTGAATAATCTAAATAGATTTTTTTATGATAAAGAAAATGAAAGCAGGCTCATAATTAAGATATTACTCTAATCTATTAGGATGATTACAAAAATACATAAAGTTATTCCATTTCTATATGAATCATATTAATACGTGAGGAAGTGCATTTTTTATTTTAATATTCTGGCAAAAGATACTTTTGTCTTTTTGTCATATGCTAGTATTTCAGTTGAATGTTTTTTAGTGTAAGTCTATCTTCACATTAAATATTTACAATGTAAGAAAAAAATTGTATACAAATCTAATTATAACAGAGTTACCACCATCTGCTATGGGTTGAACTGTGTCTCCCCTCCCCACCACCATCAAATTCATAGGTTGAAGTCCCAACCCTCCATACCTCAACTCAGAATGTAACTTTATTTGAAGACAGGGTATTTATAGAGTCAATTAAGTTAAATTAGGTCATTAAGATGGGCCCTAAACCCATCTGACTGATGTCCTTGTAGAAAGGGGGAAATTGTCCACAGACACACAGCAGAGGAAACTCCATGCGAACGTGAAGATGGCCAACTACAAGCCAAGGAGAGCCATGGACAGACCTTCCTGCACAGCCTCAGGACAGACCATCCTTCCTTTGCTTGCTACAACTTCATTTCAGACTGTCAGCCTCCAGAACTGTGGGCCAATACATTTCTGTTAAGTTACCCAGTTTGTGGTACTTTGCTTTAACAGCTCTAACTGTCGAAAAAATCATCTATGCTATTTTTTTCTCTCTCAAATGAGTGGTTAGCCTCTTTGGGGTTCTGAGGGTTGTTTAAAAAAATATAAAACAATTGGCTATTTTTCAATTTTCAGATGTACTACCTAAACCAAAGAGAAATCAACAAATGTGTCCATGGGAGTAAACACCCAAACTGAAGTAAACTTCAAGGTCACATTTTTAGGGAAAAAAGGTCCTGTGCTCAGAGAAAATACTACATTTTAAAAAATATGTTTTTACTGATTTCAGAGAGGAAGAGAGAGAGAGAAAGAGAAAGAGAAAGAGAGAGAGAGAGAGAGACATCAATAATGAGAGAGAGTCATTAATTGGCTGCCTCCTGCACACCCCATAACCCAGGCATGTGCCTTGACCAGGAATCAAACCGTGACCTCTTGGTTCACAGTTCAATGTTCAACCACTGAGCCACCACTTTCTAAAAAAGAAATACTGGTGTGGTGACCATGACTGGCCTCTCCGAGGGGATGGCGAGGAGAAAGCTGAGTCAAAGCAAAGTGTCCTTGTCAGAGGTCAAAAGAATTAAGCTGTCCCCTGGGCTCTCCCATCACCAAGAGAAGCTAGAACTTTTCTACACATATTAAGGCCACAAGGACATGTGAAGGGAGATGTGGAGCCCTAAGCCAAGATGCTTCTCTAAAGCTTGATGACAGTTTGGAGGGATGACACAGATGGTGAGGTGGTGGTAGGGGACAGAGACTTCCTGGAGAGCTTTAACTACATTTTCTCTGTTATGAGTCAATGGAAGACTGTACAGAGCTTCTCCCCTCCTCCTGTGATCATCTTCCTGTGTTTTCCCTCCTTCATCCTCCAACTGTAAAATACGCAGATGGTGAAAGGAAGCATGATAAGATCGGGGGCGGGGATGGGGGACTCAGATGTTTTTCTCAACCTTAGGTCTTTGTAATAAACACACATGCTTGGTTACAAATGTGGAATAATGATGCGATAACAGTGGAACACTTCCTTGTTGAACTGAACTATAGCCAATATTTTTGAGACATAAGCCAACATCTCTAAAAGGACTTCTTTAGCATCTGATAATCATCAGACTTGAGACACATGAATAACTAACCTTGAGCTAAGTGACTGATCTTCAGCTGAAACATACACTTTTTATAAATTCAGTATTTCAGGAAACCCCATTTCATTAGTAATACCATTGCTCCATATCAGGTCACTTGTAAACTTTTCATTAATCTAGTGGGGCTAATTCAGTCTATAGCTTCTAAGACTTTGCATGGATTGGCCAAACAGAACATGAATTAGGAGACAATGGGGCATAAATGAAAAGTATATTATAATTTGAAATATACCTTGGAGTCCAAGAAACTAAAAACACCTGCACAAATAATTCTGAGTTTTAAAATAATATATTTATATCAGTGGAAAAAGATATGCAAAGATAAAAATGATCGTAATAATTAGAGACCCTAATCAAACCTAGTTTACAAGGTAGCTGTTTCAATATGTGAAAACAATCTGAGAATGAGGAAGATTTCATACATAATCATGGCCCCGTTCTCCCACAAATATATATATATTAATATATTAAATATACATAAATATATTAAAACATTATATCAACATATTAAATATATTGATATATATTAATATGTGTATATTTTAAAAAAACACTGAGAAACTAATAACATATTGAAGTACAAAATCTAACTTTTAATACTTTCTAAAGTACATATGTCTCCTAAAACAAAAATTTTCCTAGTATTATATAGGGTTATACTGTAGAAACAACAAGGGGCTTCTTTACCGAAAACTTCAATATTTTTATACTGATATATTTAATAAGAGTTCTTAAGAGGTCTCAGAACAAGGTCTACCATTCACAAAATCTAAGTGAATGCCTAATAAGATAGAAAGACATTTATAGGAAATCACAGTGGCAATAAATCTACTGCATTATTATTTATAGTTGTGTTTGTGATGAATACAGCATTGCAAGGCAACAAGCCAGTATTTAAGGGCTGAAAGATTTATCCAACCTTAAACATATCAGTCTACACAGGCCTGGAGTCTGTAATCATTATCGCAGTTTAATCTGTCTTTGCAAAACAAAACTGAAAAATAGACTCTGTGTCTATGTGATTAATCATTCGCATTTAAAGCCAAATTGAACTAATAAAAGGTCCAAAAAGGCAGCACCAAGAACATGGTACTGGAAAACGATGGAATTTGTTTAGAATACTATGTTCTGAAAGTGTCATGCAACCTTCTGTTAAGTATTTTGTTCATTCCATTCTGTCGTCTCACTTTGTATTCTGGAAGCCCTCAGAAGCAACAGGGTTATTTCATTACAACCACAACATATGTTGGTGAACAAAATATCCAGATCAGTTGCTGAGTAGTTTCCTGTGAAACCATCCCCCCCCCAAAATAATGGCACTTGAAAATTCCCCAAAGAATTATTGATTCCTAAGGCTCAACTTTCTGCACAAAAGACACCAGGGTGTAACAGGGTGACCTGTAAAAAATTACCTGGGGAGACAGCCTGTGAGTCCTGGCCATATATGGCAGAGCACAGAGCAGCCCTCAGATAACAGTATACTCTGAATGGAAGCTCTCATGCTGTGGAATCACCAACACAGAGCAAACTGGCCGTCACCTCATTAGCACTTGGTGTTCATCTTAGGAATGCTGCCAGGTACGTAAATGTAGCCAGGGAGAACACATACATGTCTTTAAGAAAATGAAGAAACTTAAAAAAAAAATAAAAAATAGAACAGCCAGGGGAGGGGAGGGGAGGGAAGAAGCAACCGGCTGATTAAACAGTTGCAAACACCCCCTTTCCACCCTCCACAAGCTGCTTTAACTTTGATGACTAGTACTCATTTACAGATGTACATAGTTTTCCCTGACCTTGGCAGTATCAAAGAATTTATACAGTTAGCAGTTCTTGCACAATCTCTAGAAAAGAACAGCACGCATGTTCTATCCTTCGGTGCTAGGCAGGCCTTGTTACTCTTGACCATCAATTTTTTGTCCAGTAAATCAATTTACTTGGTTAGGTTCTGGTGATAAAAAAGACTGGTTCCCCTCCTTCTTTCCTTACCTACTTTTCAGACAACAGATGTCAGGAATTCTTTTCTTTCTTTTTATTTATTTTTAATGAAGGGGAAGGAAAGAGCTAACTTATATGAAAATTTAATTATCTTAATAGACTATAAACTTACGCATGGAATTAAATGCAAAGGATTTTAAGAATGGTTGCTTTTGTCCGGTCAGTGTGTCTCAGTGGTTGAGTGTCCACATATGAACCAGATTACTGTTCGATTAGGTCAGGGCACATGCCCAGGTTGCAGTCTCCGTTCCCAGTAGGGGGCATGCAGGAGGCAGCCAAATAATAATTCTCATCATTGATGTTTTCTATCTCTCTCCCTCTCCCTTTCTCTCTGAAATCAATAAAAAAATATTTTTTAAAAAGAGTGGTTGCTTCTCCAGGTTTATTATTATGATAAATGAAGGTCTCTTATTGATATATCTGTTCATAACACAGAGCCAGAGTACAGAGTTTATATATAAGGATCTAAGACAACCTCAATATCTTAATTAACTCAATGGTAATTACATGGTCACCTTTTAGTACATAACTTATTTGAACAATAATCTTCATTAATTCTACCGAGGGTGCCTAGAAGTCATGTTTAACACTTTCTGCCCCTTAATAACTTAATGTGCTGAAAAACCATGGGTCTAATATAAAATTGGAGGCTGATGGCGAGCCTGGCTTTACCCAGATTCATAGAGGATGATTCACAGCCGGTCAGCCTCTGTTGCATTTCAAAACCAACCTGTGTGATATTGCAAGTGATTCAGACTTGAGTTCACATCCAAGTAGAAAAAAAAAAGAAAAGACTTTCAGGATTTAAAAAACAGAGTGTGTTTCCTTGACTTTTGTGGGAAAAAGAAAAAGAATAAAGACTTTTTCAATTCTTCTGATTGCCAATAAGAGTGGCACAGTATGCTGGGACGGTGATGCAACTTCTGACGAAAGCAGTAAAGGAATGATTGATGCTGGTGTGTGTGCGTGTGATTTTTTTTTTTTTTTTTTTGGTTTGTTTTTAAATCATGAGGCCAAGGGAACATTTACAGTGCTAAAAACATCCTCACCTTCCCATAAAGAAGAAAGTTAAAGGAAGACTAACTTTGGATGCATATATCCTAAAAATACTGGTAGGAATCTTCCTCCCAGTCTTCCTTAGCTCAGTGGTTTGGAACAGGAATGCAGAGCAGTGCAGACACACCTTGTTTTATTGTGCTTTTCTCTCCTGTGCCTCACAGATGTTGTGTTTCTTACATACTGAAGGCAAGATCCTCCACCAGAAAAAACAGTACAACTTGCTTTATTGCTGTGGTGCCGTGGTCTGGGCCTGAACTCGCAATATCTGTGGGATGTACCTGAATATTGACACAAATTACTGACTTAATAAAACAGCTGCTTATGATAAAAAGAAAATACTTAAAAGGGGTTCTTTCAAATTCCTTCCTCTAACATATGCGTCTTGCTATTATCTACTATGCATTTCTGCAAATACTCTGATTAAACTGTAATCTATTAAATATTTAGCTGTGCCAATGGTAGTTTTTATCTATTTTTAAAGAGTAGCAAAATATGAATGCCATTTTTAAAAATATATTTTGTTGATTTTTTTTACAGAGGAAGGGAGAGCGATAGAGAGTTAGAAACATCGATGAGAGAGAAACATCCATCAGCTGCCTCCTGCACACCCCCTACTGGGGATGTGCCCACAACCAAGGTACATGCCCTTGACCGGAATCGAACCTGGGACCCTTCAGTCCGCAGGCGGACGCTTTATCCACTGAGCCAAACCAGTTAGGGCATGAGTGCCATCTTAACAGAACTGAGATTCAATTACCCAAGTAAAATGCAGTATTGAACTCAGCCAAAGATACTGGTTTTCCTTCTGTGACAGAAACAAGAAGGCACTTCAGGGTTCCTGATGTCCCCATTTCCCAAAATTCATGCCATGGCAAACACCTCATTCTACTGAGAGTCAAAGAGCTGGGCCTTTAGGATAATGGTGTGTGTGTGTTTATCTTCCTACATGCTCACGTATGTTTTGGCACTACACATCTAAATTTACATTAAGTAGTTTAACAGCTCTCTTTGTTACGTATAATTGTTTCAAGCACAGAATCTCACATACATCACCAAGAATGCATATCAAAAGAAGTTATTGTGAGGGAAATCAGATTCCAGTTCATTTATCTGCAGTGTGGCAGACCCTTCCAGCCTTTTGAATTAAGTTCTCAAAACCCCATGAAAGGCGAATTCACACCCAAATAGACACCTGGAAGAAGGGGTGTGGAGACTGATTTTAAATGACATTTTTTTACGGAGCTAAAATGAGCAATGATGAGCTCTCTACTCTTCATTCCTGTTTTCAATATCTTGCTCACTTGAAACAGCGCGGTTTTTTCCGTGCGTTTTCAACAAGCTGCTTGTCATTTTGCGTGGCTTAGCTACAGCAGCTTTCTTGTTTCTGCTTCAGGTCCTCTGATGTTCAGCCCTGAAAGGGTGACTCAGAGTTGTGTATTCTAGCTCTCCAGGTTCAATCCCTTTGCCCCAGGGGCAGAATAAATATGGAAAAGTGATAGATCCTCCCTTCCCCCAACTGGTGGCCGGAGTATGACATAACCTGCAGCCCGGAAATACCTGAGTGATTAACCACGTACCTTATATGGACTATACATTGGACCACCAATCCACACCTGCCAAACACCCTAAGCCATTGTCCTATATGGACAACGCAGTAAGCCACCAATCAGCGTGCGCCGAGTACACTAAGCCCCCACCCCTTCCCATTCCGCCCCTCAAAAGGAGTGCCCACCTCTGCACCTTCTCCTCTAATTAAGCCTATAGTCCTGGTTTTCGGCCTCTGTCCGGTCTTCATAAAGGACTTAGGAAACTTTCCTTTAACAGATTCACCTAAGCTAAGTCACCACCTCCGCTGGCCCTACTCCGGTGCTCAGGACCAAATGCGGAATTCTGCCCAGAATGGCATCAGTCCGACGCACACACCTTCCGCTCATCTCACGTCCTTCCCAGCGCCACTGGACCTTGTCTCCAGGCTGGGCCTCGCTTGGCCTCAACTTCCTCTTTCTTTCTAAACGTTTCTTAGCAAAAACAAGCTCTTCTCCTTCTGAACTAACTCCTTTTCTAAAAAACTGAAACAATTCCCCATGGGCACAGACCAGAACCAAAACTTTGCCAGTTGCCTGTAAATCATTCAGACATTCCTTTGGTGACCCTGATGTTGCCAGCAGGAACTGGTGGCCGAAGAGGGATCATCTCCCATCTGCGTAAGGAGGCAGCAACCAGCCAAGGACAAAAGCCCCACGGTTACAGCAGGTGAGCAAATTTAAGCCTAATGGCTGATAACTGAGCAGGGGAGAACCGTGGGGAAGGGACCCAGGAAGCACAAGGGGAAAGTGGCTTTCCTTCCAAAAGAAATGGAACAGTTTTTCCAGGTGATGGCCACTGTTTGGGGAGTGAGCTGTTGTTGACAAGAGAGTACTGATGAGCACACCAACCAGAACTGGTGTTCTTCCTCTAGTAATTAAAGTCCTGTCTGTTACCATAGATATAGTTATAAGTTTCAAGGGACAATTCCAAACTGCTTAGCAGGAATAAACCACACGTTTATCTGAAATAAAGGTTACATCTCCAAGGGCAATTTAAATCACATCACAATATCTCATGCTCTACTTAACCTTAGTAGCCTCAACCATATCAAGGCCAAGAACAAGTTTCTCTTTTACAATCCAAAGGCTAAGTGGGAAGCAGAAGACAACTCAAGCTAAAGTTACACCATTATCCCAACTTCATAGGTAGTGACATGGATGCTCACGGCCTGCCCCATCCCTCCACTGAAAAAAAAAAAAAACCTCCAAAACCTGCAATCCTTTCTGCTAGAGTTCACTCCTCTTGTTAGGAAGAAATCCTTTGTAAGGAATTTTACATTTGTCTTTTCCCAACTTACAGGAAAGAGTGCAATTTTTACAGTCTCACTTAAAATTTAAATATTTTGATTATGACAAAAACAGCACACTTTTCACTTCAACTAAAAGTAAACACAATAATACTATACAAGTCTTAAGGATACTAGTTGCGGGAACCATGCCAGACACCAATAGCCAAGGCCTTGTTGCCAGTACGCTGGAGGGGCCAAGGCCACTCTGAACATGGGAATCTTAATCAGAATGTCCAAAGCTAAGATACCATAAGCAGGTGCAAGGTCACAGCAATTTCACAGTATACTGCACACACGTGCCTTGCTGCAGCCAAAATGATTGACATAACTATTGCCACGAAGCCCCTTTTGTCTAAGTAGCATAATACGTCACTGACCAGCCAGTGTACAGAGTCCTGCCGGGATAGGAAACAGGAAAGGCTGGAGAGAGGGGAGAGGGCAAAGAGACATGAGCAGAAGCTCAGGTGCCACCACGATATGAGGCAGTGAGTCTAGGGGCAGAGTGCGGCTGCTCAGATAATAACTGTGGCACAGAAGATACCGCTGCTTTTATAGGAAAGATGTACTTGATATCAGCCAGTGTGTGGGTGCCTATTTAATAGGCTGCTTAAAGAACTGTTTTGTCTAATGGCAATGGCCAATGGCTTCCACCATAAAGACTCATTCTTATGCACCCACAACTTCTCATGGCCTCTCTGTCTGACACCTGGCATCCAAGAAGGTCCAGCCTCTGGCAGAGAGGCTCGGTCCAACAGTTAGTGCAACAGGCAGGGTTTGAGAAGGAACCTGCCCTGAAAATTGGCATAGTTGTTAGCAGGATTCAGAAGAATATTTAGAACTCAGAACAGCTGTGCTCTCGCTGTTCTGACCATAGTATGAAGCTAGCCTTCAAGAACAGAAAATTCATTTAAATATACTTCTCCACACCATGAATTCAAGAGCCCCCTTACCTGACGAACAAAACTATTTGAGGTAGTGTCAGATGACGTGCTCCCATCGGATCCTTTAAATCTGTTTTTCCTTCGAGCTCCTTTTCCATATGACTGAAAAAAGAGAAAAATGAGATTACTGTTAGACCCTCTCACAGGAACCTCGGCCTAGGTCTAGAAAATGTCAAAGACCAAAACACATAATGACTTGCCATCATGTGAACATTATTGAAAAGTTATTATCGGAGGAATCACAAATCCCTGAGTATACAGGGAAGAAAATTGTTTAGACAAGGACAATAACTGGTGAATTAAACAATTTACGCTGTTAGCATATCGCCTGTCAAGAGGCAAAAGCCACTAAAGATGGAGCCTTTAAAAATAAGTAATTAAGCGCAGGAAGGCCTTGGGGCGGCAGAAGTAACCAGAAGAGGAAAGGCAACTTGTCAAAACTCTCAGAGAGCAAGAAAGCAATAGATTCATGCATAATGCAATGTTGCTGCCCAGCAGTGCCCAGCATCCATTTTTCTGCTTCTTTTCTTGCTTTAATTGGTAATTCCACAGCGACTCTTTTATTGGAATGGTACTTTCAAGAAATGCATATGGCCCTAACCGGTTTGGCTCAGTGGATGGAGCGTCGGCCTGCGGACTCGAGGGTCCCGGGTTCGATTCCGGTCAAGGGCATGTACCTTGGTTGCGGGCGCATCCCCAGTGGGGAGTGTGCAGGAGGCAGCTGATCGATGTTTCTCTCTCATCGATGTTTCTGACTCTCTATCCCTCTCCCTTCCTCTCTGTGAAAAATCAATAAAATATATTTTAAAAAAAAGAAAAGAAATGCATATGGTGGCTGAAGAACATTCTGCAATATGAATTCTGATCACCTGTAAATTTATATATGTAGGTCTACATGAAGCATGAATGAAGCATGGTGTTGGTTTTTAATACTATTATATGGTGGTAGAGATTGCTTTGAGAGATGTCGAAATAGCTATGTAAGTGCTAGTAAAGCACATGAAACTAAATTGCTTTATAAAATGTTCTGGCCCATGGTTGTAATGTTTGAATGCGATGTGAAAGTTTTGCTTTTTAATTACTTAGTGATTTTCTTGAAAAGGCAAGAAAAATAAATTTTACGAGATAATAGTAATGAATAATTAAGTATATAAGAACAGGACATTAAAGGTAGGACAATTTGTTTCAATAACAAGATTGGGCCAAACACAGACATATACAAATGAACTTGCTTTTACTACTCTATCTACAGTTTACACTGACAGCACTAAGAATAAACTATACATCAATCTCGGTTTAATTCTAGGCACAGATAAAGTTATTGTGAATACTGAACATTAAGATATAAGTGAAAAATAGCTCACCACTGAGCTTTATAGTCACATAGGTTGGGATCCCTGAATATATTTTCTAACTTGTTCAAGCATCAGTCTTCTTGGCCTTAAAATGGAGACAGCATTATGTACCTGACAGTTATTTTAAATATTAAGTGACATAACATATTTTATACCATTTAGTATTATACTGGAACATTTATAATATATTTAGAAAAACCGATACCCACATTAGGGCTGGAAGGGTGGGGGGAAATTGGGCTAAAATATATAGTATGGTTAGAATGATTAGGCTCACAGAGACTTCATTAGATTATCAGAATTTACAAAATTTACTTTTTCAAAATGACCATGCTCTGGTTTTAAAAATCCTGCTTTGTTATATTTTACATATGCACATGGTTTTCATTAAAATGGAAATATGAACCATAATATACGTAGCACTTAGGCAAGCTGAAATCCATTACAGGCAAACATTTGTGTTATGAGTAATTTAGATGCATTTGCAATCAGAGAGAGGGTGGTATAATCTTAAAGCAAAAATCTTTCTTAAATATATTTGTTCTCTTCCAAGTATCTAAGGGATTTATATAATACAAATGTGTTTCCATGGCATTTAATTAACTCTCAACTTCATAAAAGGAAAGATCATCTAGGCTGGGCTTTCATAATGTATTATACAAGGTTCTCCTCACTTAGCAGTTTATTCTTCTTACTTGTGTAAACATTACTCAGTAAACTGTTGAAAAATAACATTCTTTCAACAATGTTCTTCCTTTTCCAATTATTATGTAGAGGTTTGGACAGAAGTGTCTTCCAAGGCCTAAGAATGTTAAAATAAAGTATGAAAATTTCCTTTAAATTAAAAAATGTACATTATTCCTTTGAAAAAAATACATATGACCTAGAAAGCATTTTTGAACCTGATGTATGTCTTTGGCGGTGGAGGGAGAATGAATATATGTTATATATACTATTTTTCTTCCTGAGGAGCATAAATTACCTTTGAGAGCTAAGATCAAATATAATCCCACCCCATTGTCATGTGGCCTTCCAGTACCATGTTGAAATGGGTGAAAAAAGCATCTTTGAAATCCCATGGTCACATGTTAAAGTGTATTTTCATGATAAATACATTTTACTAGTCAGCTGCTTCGGTGTGTAAGCCTTTTCATGGCTGTTCACAATTGCACAACAGGCTCTGAGAGACCACAGCGTATTAAAGACATGCAGTCACAGGGGAGGATGCAGTTCTCTGCAAGAAATCAAGTGCATTTTTAAAAAACCACATTAATTTTTCTAGGCCCCTGGGGATACTGTTCATAAACATTATTTCAGGTGTATTTAGCTACCCATGTGATGTATTTACATTGGATTATCAGGAATTTAAATTGTACGAATACAAAGTTTGCACACTAAAAGAAAAAGGCCATGGTATACTGAATTGTTTGCAAACTAGTGATAGTTTTTAGGAAAAGATAGCATCCTTCAATTACACTTAGGAAAGCTGATTTATTCCAATTATTAACTTGTTCATGTTAACAGTGTTACAGCAAATTCCTATTCATTATAGATCACATTTATCAAAAGCCCAAATAAAAAGATATGCTTAAGTATACCTCTATTTTGCTTTTTTACTAATTTCAATAGTAATTTCTGGTCCTTACCTCGTTTTTTATTTTTAACTATAGAGTGACTACTCAGTGACTAGTTATTTTTTTTTTTATGATAATATCAGATTTAGAAAAAAGAATTGAAGCATCATCTGGAATACAAGTGAATGTTTCCGGGATTGACATGGCTTGATGGTCCATGTTTATGTGCTGTAAAAATGTTAGTGAAAATTTATATTGCCATTAAAAAATGAAGTTTCCTTTAACCCAAAGCATATTTAAAGTTAGGTCCATCTTACTGAAATGATTTATGTTTTTAGTTACTCTAAATCTTTGAAAATAAGGATTAGAATGGAACGTTTTTAAACGTTTTTAAAGTAAAGGCCAAACCTCCCCTAAATGGAAAAAAGACAGAAAAGAAGTATAGTTTTCTTAGTTAAGGGGCTATTTCAAGTGCAGCTACGTTTATGACCAATGTTTTTTGTTTTGTTTTGTTTTCTTTAGTATTTTTTAGCAATACCAATATATGAACACCTGATATACGAACACCTGATATACAGGTTTCAAGAAGTAAACGGTAAAAAGGGGTTTGGCCAAGAGTGCAGAGTGTAACCCATAATACTCTCTCTCTCCCTGTGTCCTCCTTGGAACACTGTCTAAAAAGTCAGTAATTTTCATTTATTGCTTATTAGTTATGTGCAGCTCAATAAAAACAAATTGTCACCATAGCAAAAAGCAAAAAAAGAAAATCGTATATTTAAATTTCTTTACTTTTAAAATATCAACTAAGATTTCAGAAAGTAAAAAAGAAAAAGAAAATTTCACCAATACGTAACTGATGTATTAAAAAGATAGCCAACATTCATCATGTAAATGTCTTTGTTGATACTAAATACTTTTAAAACTAAACTGGAGTCTCAAAATCAGCAATTAAATGCTCACATTTCTACAGGCAATTGGAATCAAATTTCTGTATGACCAAAGTAGACAGCAGTAGTTAATGTTACAAGTTGCCTATTAGGTGGAGATTTCAGCACAGCTGTACACAAAAAGTTGGCCTGGCAGCCTCTGGGGGTGGCTTTGAGAAGGATGTCGCTTCTGTGATTGATGAATATGATAACAATTCTCCTACCTGAGCATAATGCTGAGGCCCAAAACCGTTTTATCCCTCTCTTAGCATTCTTTGTTAGCATTCTTTGTTATTTATCCCTTTGAACTACGACTTTCCTTCATCTTACGATCCAAAGCAAACAAAGCCAAAACGATCCATAGAGGAATCAAACATGAAATCTCATTTGCCAGTAGCTTAGTATCAATGATGTTGTTAGGTCCTTTATTAGGAGAGAAGTTTAACTCCCTAGAAAGAGGGAAACCTAAGTTGTTTTCTATGTGGATCAGCTTACACAAAAGCAGAAAGGAATCAGGAGGCAGGGTAAGTAGAGCTCTTTTTAGGGCCTGGCAGACTAGAAAAGGGAAGAGGGGCCAGGGCAGGACACAGAGAAATGCCCATGGAGAGAGGTGCAGGGGCAGGGAGGGTGGGAGCAGGTCAGGGCCCAGTCCTGCCCTCGTCACAACCCAGGCTTGGAAAGAACTCTAAGACAGACCCAGTGGCTTGAAGTGGTATCACAATTCATTTCAACTCCCTGTAATTGTGAAAGTATACTGTTTGCAGGATATGGATATGTCTCACAGTTACGAAATTAAAGAGTGCCACCATGCCCTACAGGGTTAACATGCTTTGCTCGGTCTTTCTTGAAAGAACCAACGCTACATTCTGTATAATTCAAAAGAATTAAATGCGGCAACAGGTAAACTGAGTCTTTACATAAAAAGAAAAACATGAAACTACGAAATCAACTAAATCTCCAATCACCCAAACAGTCAGATATTATATTTCACATTTTTAAAACACACTCAGAGAGTCTGATCGGCATGCTTCTAAATCTCGTCCTTGCAACACCAGAACAAAAATGCCATTCAAGAGAGAGCTGGCTGGGCTTAGGAGGGAAGGCTTTAGCAAAACATAAAACACAGGACCCATGACCATTGTATCTGGAGGCTGCAAAAGACTGTTAGGTCTCAGAATGTTTCTGGAAAACGGTATTGACTTGGTTCAAGAGCCCCAGGAGAATGGCTGCTGCTCCAGCTCCTTGAATCAGGAGGTTGCCCTTTCCGGCCTGCATTACTACAACATGCTTGAAAAGCATCTGGCAAACTCGGCTGGGGTGGACCCAGCTGGGTTCTGTTGCTAGGAGCAAAACAAACAGGCCCTCTGGTTCCTGTCTGTTCATTTTCAGGTGTGACTGGAGGTGCCAGCTCCAATCTCTTTGAGGCCTAAAGTGCTGAGCTTCTACTCTGGTTTCTTATCGACTTCCTCCTCCACAACCATTCTATATTCTCAATCCCTTTCAGGTACTGCCCATCCACCCAGCCGGCTTACACGATTTACTCGACTCCCCGGACAATTACCAGTGCCATACTTTAGAATAATGTCGTCCAAACAGAAATATAACACAAGCCATCCTACAGAAATATAATACATGCCACATGGGTACTTGCAATGTTCCAGCAGCCACATTAAAAAGGTAAATGGCAACAGGTGACATTAATTGTAATAATGTATTTTATTTCATTCAGTACATGCAAAATATTATCACTGTAATGTGTAATCAACATAAAAACCATTAACAAGATGTTGAATGGTCCTTATTTATATTAAATCTCTAAAGCCCGGTGTGTATTTTCCACACACAGCACTTCTCAGTCCTGAGGAGCCACATTTCAAGTGCTGAGAAATCACATGTGGCCAGGGGCTACTGTAGTGGACAGCACAGATTTGGGGCTTTGGAGGAAGAGTCCTAAATTAGCGCCCTGACTTTGAAGGTGTACTGCAGGAAGTGTGCAGTGAAACGGCAGCAAGTTACCTAAAAAAAGAGGCCATTTGCTTGCATCAGAACCTTCCAGAACTTGCAGTTAGACTGCCACTCCATCTATCCCTTCTGCTTGTGACAATGTGCTGGAGGGAGCGGGGTTGGAATGTATGGAGCTGCCCACTCCCCAAGGAGGATTACTGCCATAAAAACAGAATTAGAGCAAAGTGTGTGGATCTACAGATCTTGCTTTGCTCATACAGAACTTGCAGTATAACCTAGAGGAGAAATAGAAAGGATTCTTAAAAACAACGATGGCTTAGCGGTATCATTGGTAAAGAAAATTCCCTTTCTGGGTAGAATTACAATTACTTGGGGTCACAAAAAGGGGGGTGCTCCTGAGATAGCTCTTTTCCTCCCTCCCTTAGTGCTGGCCTGTCCAGAGAGATGGAAGAGATGCTTTGTCAACTGTTCACAGCCCAATGATGCCATGATTTATTAGATAGAAAGTAAACAAGGCAGTGTTTCCCTCAGATAATGGATGTGCTATGGACACAATTCCAGGAAAACTGCTTTCATTTTTGCAAGGTAGAGAAAGCAAGGAGATGGATGCTGGTGAAGCTGAGTATTTATACCTCTTACCTGCACATAATATCCATTCCTCCCTTTCTCTTCCCTCTCACGTATCTATGCAATTGCTTGCCAGTTACTGTGGATTGAGTCTTTGCAATGTCTCGTGCATAGATCTGTCATTTCCATTATCCTTTCCTTCCTTTAGTTTAGCCTAATACTTCTTGTCCAAACTGTTCTATCAATTTCCCTTGGGGTAGCCCCAGCTCTGGACTCCTCAGGCTCAAAATTATCTTCTAGAACCTTCCCAGGTAACTCTTTGAAATGAGAGCTATTACATAGCTCCGTCCCTGAGTCCCAACCATGGCTCTTTATTATTTAATACACTGCAGGTTTCAAAGCCTCTAAAATGTGGGCTCCAATTGCCTTGTCAGTCTTATGCCTAACTATGCCCTATCTGTAACTTTCCACACTCTTTTCGAACCAGGGATTATGAGTGTCTGCTTTAAGGCTTCTAACTTCTGCGACTTTGCTTCCTGTATAATTAGTTCCCTACCTTCCCTTTGAAAATCTCTGTTGAAATCTAACCTGCCCTTGAAGTCTCTTCTCAAAGGCGACCCCTCTATGAGGTCCTTATCGGTTACTCCTAGTAGAGTATTTGCGATCTTTAGTCCTGGGCAGCCAACCACAGAAGATTCAGGCTTCTCTTATAGTCCCATGCCATACTTGCCACACATTTGTCATACCTGCGGCTACTAGAATGTCACTTATTTGGAAGGCAAAATTAGCATCTGAATTATTTCTACAATGCAGCTATACAAGAAATATTTGTTGACTTACTTTTTAAACTATTTGTTCAGCTACATAAATCTCTACATAAATGAGCATCTCTTATCTGAATGCAGTCACGCTTCCTATCAGCCCTAACTTTGATCTTCAGAAATTCAGGAACTCTATTTTTAACAAGAGAATAAAGACTTAAAATTTAAAAAAATCCTTGAAGGGAGATCAAAGAGAAAAAGAAGGTCTGACAGTTCTTTTCTCTATCAATATTCAAGACCTTCCTCCTGGAATCTGTCCTGCAGGGTTCTGAGAACTCTTCCCACCCTCATCTGACCTGTAAGCGACAAGATAAAACCTGGAGTCTGGAACAAAGAATTCCGCTCCTCTGGCTGAGGCTAGATGCTCATGCAGGTGGTTAGTTCCCCGTCCCCGGTCTGTACAGCCCAACAGCCCTCCACCTGGCTGGCCCAGCGGCTCACAGCTAGGCGTCTGGAGTCATTTCCCTGGGGTAAAAGTTGAGAGACTCCTCACCCAGCTGAGATCCGGAGGTGTCTGTCATCCACAGGGTACCTGCCAAGCCTTACGTAAAAGCCACCTTCTCATTTACCCAGCGCCTACAACTGACATCTCCTATTTCACAACAGCGGCAAACCGGAATTTTCCCAGAAACCACGAATGCTCATCGGAGAGGAAAAAAAAAAAGGTGGTCCCGCAACTCTGTAACATCGCTCACATTCCAGGGGGGATGGACACAGAAAAACTTTCCCGGCCCCCAGCTCGCTGTCTTCTTCAATGAAAGGAACAAGGGGTCCAGGCAAACCCCGGCAAAGGCGGTGAGGGCAGCCCAGCTGTCAGGCAGCACAGCGCCCCAGGTGAGGAGGGCGGCGGGGCCCGCTCCCCACCCCACCCCACCCCACCCCACCCGCGCGCCACGCGCCCCGCTCCCACCCGGCGCGGAGCTCGTCCAGAAGGGCCGGCGTGGGAGCCGGAGCCGCGGGAAGCGGGGCCCCTCCCGCCCACCCGGACTCACGATCTTGAGCAGGTCCAGTCCGCTCGCCTGGTTCATGTCTCCCCATGCGCCTCTCCCGGGCAGGGGGCGAAGAGGGCAGACCTGAGCGGCTCGGGGGCTGCCCGGGGAGACCGGGAGGTTCCCCCCTCCCGCCCGCCCGCCCCTCCCCACTGCTTTTTCGGGAGCAAAGAAAAAATGGAAGCCGGAGCGGAGCCGGGGCGAGGCGAACAGGGTTAGGGGCACCGGCGCCAGGAGAGGGGAGCGGGCGGCAGCGCGCGAGGGAGGCGGGAGGAGGTGCGGAGGGGACCCGGGCAGGAGGGAGCGGAGCGGCGCGGCGCGGGCTCCCGCGGGCGGAGGAGGCGCGGGGCTCACAAAGGAGGGCGAGGTCGCTGTCGCTACCTGTGCCGCCGCCGCTCCGAGCGCCCCCGCGGGCGCCGCGCCCTCCAGCGCGTCCATCCGGAGCTCCTGCGCCACCGCGGCCGCCGCGGAAGGAGGCGACTTGGACGCGTCGCGCTGGACCATGGGCGAGAAGTCGGCTCCGGCAGCCTCCTCCGGCCCCTCGCGGCGGGGGCCCTCCTCCCTCCCCGCCCGCTCCCGGCCGCCCGCCCGCCCGCCTGCCCGCCGGCAGTCAGGGCGCGGGACGGGGCTGGGCCGTCGGGGAGAGCGACGCGCGGGGAAGCGGGAGGCGGCGGCGGCGAGGGGCGCCTCCGCCAGCGGCCGGGCCGGGCTGAGCGCGCCCAGAGCGGCGGCGCGGGGACCGTCCTCGCCGGGAGGGAGGGAGGGAGCGGGCGGGCGGGCGGGCGGGCTGAGAGCGGCCCAGGGGGAGGCGCGTCGGAAAGCGAGAGTGACACGGCGGCGGCGGGAGGCAGAAAGTTCCCCGCGGGAGGCGCGGCCGCGTGGGTCCGGCTCGGCCGCTGCGCGTCGCCATGGCACGCGCCCTGGAAAGTTTTCAAAGCCACGAAAGCGAGGCCTGGCACCCGCGAGCTGCCTTCCTCGCCCGTCCGAGCTCCCGTCCCTGGGCTCCCCGGCCGCCTGCCCCCGAGGGGACCCCACGAGCGTGCGAGAGGGGACAGGTCCCCGCACGGACCCGGAGGCTCGGTCCCTAGAGTGAATGGCAGGAGCCCGCGAAGGCCTCGGGCGGCCCCGGCGGCCCGTGTTCACAAAGGACGCCGCCCGGCCAGCAGGGGAAGGCGCTGGACGGCGGGACGGGCGGCGGGAGCAGCCTGGCGCTGCTGCTGACCTGAGGCTCGCGGGCCCCCTGCAAGCTGCCCCTGGCCCGGGCTAGGAGGTCCACACAGGCACCGCTTGCAAACGCCAGTGTTGCAAGTTTTTCCATGATCACTCGTGTTTCTTTCCACCTTTGCAAAAGTGCACCACTGGCTTGCAGAACTGGACTTTTTCTGTAGAGTTGAGAAGGCTTAATATCACATTCTGGACAAAATGAGCACCTCCTCAAGATCCCGGAGCTCTTGATAAGAAAGAAGTGGCCAGGGCAAGAAAGTTTCCTTCAGAGCATTCCATTCAGATTTTTCTAATAAAACACTACCCCCCCCCTTCCTTAAAGGATGCCTCTTATCGAAACAGCTTTTTATTACAGTGAGGCTCTCTAGAATAAGTTTCCTAGGTCCCAGCAGTGTTTTGTAACAGTACGATGTTGTATATGAAATCGACATATAGAAATTTACTACAATCCTCTTCAACTAGCCTTTACATGTTGCTGTGGCATATTCAAGTATTATGGTGTACAGTACTTGTTCTTCTCAAAATAAACACAGATATTTTAAACCTATCTCTATCATACCCTGATTTGAGTCAGGATTAAAGAATGGGTCTTGGTCTGGTTAAAGGCTTAGGCATGTCCAAAGTGTCATTGAGTTCCTCGTCTTTGGTGTTAAAATTGTCATTTTCATTTAAATTTTACTGAATGTTAAATAGAAGCACTGACCATTGGTTTATAATAACATGAGCAGTAATGTCAATAGAGTAACATTTTGTAAAGCAAGACACTGGGAATCCTGGAGGCTGCAGGTCAGAATGTGAATAGGTGTTCCACCTGACAGGGGGAGGCACACTGCTTTGCAGGCCGTGGTAGGGAGCTCCCCCCCAAACCCTGGCTAAGGTTTATTTTTAAAAATCTATCACAGTCTGCAGTGCTTTTATATATGTGTGTGTGTGTGTGTGTGTGTTTATGTATGAAAGTGAGGAAGTTGTGTTTAAAGTTTTGGAGTTATAGTCTATTTTAGCTCCATTACCCTTCTAGATCTGTTCGTTTGATTAAACTGTTCAGTTTTCTTGAGACAGTGTTTAAACGGCAGGGATAACGTTCCCTCCAGTTTTAGATGAACTCTGTGTGGGTTGGAGGCACGCTCATTCCGCAGGACACATTCAGAACCTGACATGTTGCCCTGAGTTCGTTCAATGTTCATGCAGTAAAGCATATGTCAAGCTTCCATTGTGTGCCATTGGAGGAGCACAGACAACAAAGACCAGGAAACTTGGAGTTTACTGTCTACTCAGTAAGCACTTGGAAACCAATTAATGCAAACTTGGTGAGTGGATAATTAACACAAACATGGAGAAAAACCAATTCTAACATGGTTTTAGAAAACACCATAAAACTTAGTGTTTTCCCATGACAACAGTGTGACTTACAGTATACTTAAGTATCTGTGCAGTCACTTTCAATTATGACCATTTGGGAAATAAAATTCTATCTTTCACCAGACTTCAGAAGACACCACAAAATAGCAAAACAACTTTGAAAATAATTTTTAATAATGCTTACACATATAGACAAAGGGAAAGTAAAGTCTGAATTTAGTGTTCAAAGGTGAGGTATTTTATATTCATTTTCATGTAATTTATGATACTGAACACTTTCTTTTAGTTTCTGCCACTAGACAGAATTCCTTGGGGATGGTAGTTGTGTCTTATTCATCTTAGTACCCCCAGCATTGAGCATGCTATCTGACATTTAGATACCATGGAGGACGAAAACACTTGTGGCATGAATGAATGAATGAATAAATGAACAATCTGTCTTCATGTGTCTTAAAATATAACATACAGCTTTGCAGGTATTACCACACAAGGACATTTACCTAATTCTCACTCCCATGAGAGCATTATATTCATCCTTTTTTATAACCTGTGTTAATTTAATTAGCACATATTGGACACTAACCCGCTATAATGTACCCGTTCAGACTCCAGGCTGGCTTGTAAAAGGTTTCAAATAAAAGCTAACATTATGTTACCCCTGCCTGAAACAGGCAACAGTGTCAGAAGAAACATAGAAGGCAAAAGGCTTGAGAAACTCATCACGCGCCTTCTATCATGGCCAGTTTTTTCTTTTGTTTTGTTGTTGCTGTTGTTTGTTTGTGGTTTTTATTAGCATACCTTGACTTGTGCGGTTTATAAAAGCCGCAGACGGCAGCTGAACTTTGACAAGTAAAGCCTAATTCTTTTCAACATTAAAAGTTATGCAGATGCACTCCCGCAACGCAATAATGGACCGACAGTCCTCAGCAGAAGCATTTGAATGCAGATGACTAATTTGTTCAAGCTGTCTGTGAACTTCAGGGCGCTCATTAGTCGTAATGGACAGACATATTCTGGGCATTACTAATGCTTTGAAATGAGAACAGGGCCTGCTAAGAAACACTAGCCAAGGAAGCCCGAAGTTTAAGAGTTAGGTTTTTTTGGGTTCCCTGTAAGTGGAAGAAACCGTGATTATAATTACTCCTCTCCTGCTTGTGGATTTGTGACTATGTTTCAAACCTTAGAGTAAGAGCTCTTTAGAACAGATTTACACCATGTGTGATTTTTTTTATTTTACTTAGTAAATCATATTTCACCTCATTTGCAGTTCTGGATCTCTGCCATTATGCTAGCATTTTCATAAGGATATACCTGTATTGGCCACTGGCCTAACTTGGTAGCATTCCACCAAGTTACACATTTGTCTTTTGTAAACTTACACTATAAAATGAATGACCTAAATTACAAATTGTTATTTAAAAGCGTATAAAGAAGCAAGCAAATCCCTCATAAGAGGGTTTTGTGTGTGCGTGTGTGTAGTAAAGATTACAAGAGAAATGTGCAAGTACTCAGGGAATGCTTAATTTTACTTCCAAAGAAAAGCCTTCATAGAAATAAGATTTCATGAGTTCTTGTAACTGCCCAGGAGTCAGCTCTGAAATATATGATACTGTAGAGCACTTTTTACTTTTTAAAGACATTCATGTATTATTTCTCATCCAAACCCTATTAGAACCATAACAACTGGTACTTTTGTTTACATACAAGGTGTCAGGCTTTATGCTAAGGATTTATATACATTGTCTCATCTATAAAATAGATACTACTATTCCCTCTATTAGTTAGTATGAGCCCAAATGCTCTAACAAATAAACCCTAAGTATTTAGAGGATCAGAGAACAAGAAATGTATTCCTTTGACGCCGGGGTCATTCACTATCAGAAGGGACTCTGATTCATGCTGACGTTTGGAAACCAAGTCTCAAGTGACTATCATCTCCAAAATGTGTTAATATTCCAATGTCACCACGTGTTCTTATCAGTGTTTGTCAGAAGAGAAGAAAGGATGATGGAGGAAATGTTGTAGTAGACGGCGGAGCTTGTGAGTTTTTATTGGCCAAGCTTAGAGGAGGCATACATCTCTTCTACTTACATTTTATTGGATAGAACTCTGTCACATGAGAAACCTGCAAGACAGGCTGAGAAATATAGTGCAGTAATGTGCCTTCGGGAGAAACAGAGTGGGTTTTGAAGAACAGCTAGCAGAAACTGACTTAACCACGCTTGAACAGCTGGCAAGTGGCAGGACTTAACCACATTTCTTTGAAACCCCAACTTGGAGACTCATTTTCAATTCAACACAGCTGCCTGTCTGATGTACTTCAAAGAGCTCTGCCTCACAGGTTAAAACTGGGTTTTGGTCAGCAATCAGATTTACATTCTTTTGCTTGCTCGCTATGATGAGTACAATAATGCATTAGCTAGAAGTAGAGTTGGACTCCCAAATAGCTATGAATAGCACAAATGTTATTTATCCATGACTTCGTGTGTGTGTGTGTGTGTCTAATCCAGGGCAATAAGGATAACGAGATTGAATAAGGAATAGCTTCTATACTTACAGGACATATAGCAGAGCAGACAAGACATAGGTAAAGTATCTAATAAAAGAGTAATATGCAAATTGACCCTCACTCTGTTACACCTAAGCCACACCCACTATCCAATGGCCACGCCCACCAACCAATCAGAGTGACCGTATGCAAATTAACCCAGCCAAGATAGCACTGCTGGCAGCCACAGAGCTGGAACAAGCAGGAGGCTTGCCCCGGCAATGGAGGAAGCTAAGGTTCCTGTCTGCCTAAGCCAGCTGTGGCCTCCGCTCAAGGCAACAAAGTTTCAATTATAGAAGGTAAATAAACCCCAGATACCTGCTTCCAGCCTTGGGCTCAAGGAAGCACTGGGAGCCTGGGTTGTCAGGGGCAACCCGACCTGGGCTCCGATTACAGCAACAAAGTTTCAACTTTAGAGGTTAAATAAATCCCAGATACCAATTTCCAGCCAGCCTTGCTGCAAACAGCCATCAGCCACTCACCTAGGCTGGCCAGGTACCCCAGCAAAGACCTCCTCCCTGAAGGGGCTGTGGCCAGCCTGCAAACAGCCATCAGTCCCTCACCCAGGCTGGCCATGTACCCTAGAAGGACCCCCCTCCCTGAAGGGGATGTGACCAGCCTGAAAACGGCCCTCAGCTCCTCACCCAGGCTGGCCAGGCACCCCAGGGGGGATACCCACCTTGAAGAGGCTGTGGCCAGCCTGAAAACAGCCATCAGCCACTCAACCAGGCTGGCCAGGCACTCCAGTGGGACCCCCACCCTAATCTGGGATACCCTTCAGGGCAAACCAGCTGGCCCCCACCCATGCACCAGGCCTCAATCCTATATAATAAAAGGGTAATAATAATCCTATATAATAAAAGGGTAATATGCAAATTTACCCTAACAGCAGAACCACTGGGAATGACTGGTCACTGTGACACACACTGACCACCAGGGGGCAGATGCTTAATGCAGGAGCTTTCCCCTGGTGGTCAGTGTGCTCCCACAGAGGAAGCTCTGCTCAGCCACAAGCCAGGCTGCCAGCTGCCAGCACAGCAGTGGTGGTGGACATCCCCTGAGGGCCCCCAGGCTTCCAGAGGGATATCTGGCTGCCAGCTTAGGCCCAATCCCCCAGGGAGCAGGCTTAAGGCAGTAGGTGGACATCTTCCGAGAGATCCCAGATTGCTAGAGGGCACAGGCCGGGCTGAGGGACACCCCCCCAAGTGCACAAATTTTTGTGCACCGGGCCTCTAGTATGAATATATGTGAAAATTACTATGGGAGGACATTTATCAGGAGAAAAATGTTCTAGCCGAAAAGAATAGAAAACACAAAGATAGAAGGTGAAGAAATTCAGTACAGTTTGAAAGTAGAATTGGAAGGTGAGAGGGTGGGCAGATGACTAATAATGAAAAATATCCATCATACTCTATCTTTGTTTTCCTATGACCCCAACTTACATTTTGATAGAAATGTCCCATTTATAAGCAAAGCCCTTGGCCTCTCATGCTTTGTTTTCCCAAACAATCCTAACCTTGTTATAGGAGGTATACACATACAACACACACACACACACACACACACACACACACACACCACGTGACATGGAACTGTAAACAGACCTGCTTTATCAAGAAACACACCTAATGAACAAAATAAACTGATGAACAAAATAAATCCAGAGACAATGAAGTATAGAACAATATGTAGAATCAGAGAGGGAAGGCAGGGGAGGATGGGTGGATGGGTGGGAAGAGATCAACCATAGAACTTGTACACATATATGCATAACCCATGTACATAGACAGTAGTATGGTGAAGGCCTGGAGTCGGGGAAGGGGAGCTGGAAGAGGTCAATGGGGGGAAAGGGAACATCTGTAATACTTTCAACAATAAATATTTTTTTAAATAAAATAAAATAGGAAATATGGACTAAACAAACAAACAAACCCACACATCTGAATTGACACATTCAAAGCAGATAGCTTACTTGTAGCTGAGATTCCTAGTTGTCCATACCTCAATTTCATGGAACCTTTGTTTTTAACTGGGGATACTGATACCTGGAATAAAAGATTGTGTTATTTCCCATTCCCTCTGGCAGCTAGATGCATTAGGGGGTTACATTCTGCCGAGCATGAGAAAAGTGTGGTGAGGAACTTCTGGGAAGTATCTGTAAAAGGCAGAGAAATGCTTCTGTTCCCCTTCTTCGTTTCTGCTTACCAGATTGTGGATGGATTAGCTAAACCATGAGTAGATGTTTTAGACAATGAAGCCACATAAAAGCCACATGATGAAGTTGGATGAGCATTAAAGAAGACGCCATAGTCATTGATGGCACCATAAATTCACCATACCAGCGCTGGGTTGCCTGCTTTTAGACTTCTTTTAAGTGAGGCAAAAATAGCATTTATATTGTGTAAGCTTCTACCTCTTCAGATTTTTCTGAGAAATCATACCCAAGACACCCAAACCTAGTGATCATCTCATTATACAATTTTTTCCCTTCTAAAATGAACCTTCTCAAGGTGCAATTTACCTTACCTTAGTATATAGGTCAAGAATGCTGGCCTCATAAGGTGAGGGCCAGTGTGAGGAAGTGTTTCCTCCTATTCTATTTTCTGGAAGAGCTCGTATAGAATTAGTAATCCTTCTTTCAAAATATTTGGAAGAATTCACTTGTGGGTTTGACTTTTTTATGAGAAATTTTTAAATGATTAATTTAATTTCTTTAATTGATATGGGACTATTTGGGTTATCTGTTTCTTCTTAAGCCTGATAGTTTGTTTTTCAATGAATTTGTCCATTTCATCTTACTTATCTGTTTTATTGGCATAAAGATATTACTAATATATTCTTATTATCCTTTGAACATCTATAGGTTCTATAGTGACATTTAACTTTTTGTGCTTGATATTAATAATTTGTGCATTCTTTCTTTTTCTCTTCATCAGTCTGCTATGGGTTCATCAATTTTATTGATCTCAGCAAGCCTGCTTTAGGTGGCATTGATTTTCTTAATTATTTTTCTGTTTTCTTTTTTTAAAAAATTAACATGCTTTTACATGTATTATTCTGCTTACGTGGGTTTATTGTTTTCCTCTTTTCCCTCCTACTTTCGTAAGGAAATTTAAATCACTCTTTTCATATGTTGCTTCTCTTCTAATCTGAACATGACACGATAATTTTTTCTTTTAAGTACCTATTTAGTTGCATTTATAAATTTTGATTTATATTTTTCTTTCCATGTAACTTGAAATATTTTGTACTTTTCTTTGTAATTTCCTGTATTATCCATGGGTAATGTAGAAGTGATATTTTATAATTCTAAATATATGGGACACGTTCCAGATATTTTTCTGCTTTTGATTTTTAGTTTATTTCCATTGTAATCAGTTACTATACTTTGTATACTTTTAGTAATTTTAAATTTAAATTCAATGAGTTTTGCTTTATGTTTGTGGTTCAAGAAATCATCCACCTTGATGGATGTTTTTAATGTATGCTTGAAAATAATTTGTATTCTGCTGCTGTTGGGTAGAATGCTAGATAAATGTAAATTATATTAAGTCGCTTATAGTGTTTTTCTGGTCTTCCATATTCATACTAATTTCTTTTTATCTACTTCTACCAATTAATTAGAAAGAATTGTTGAAGTCTACAAGGATAATTTTGGATACTATTTATTAACTATATTTTTTCCTCTTTTTCAATTTTTATTTTGGTAACATACATATTACATGAAATTTACCATCTTAATCATTTTCAAATGTACAGTTAAGTAGCATTAAGTACATCACATTGTTGTGTAACTATCATCACCATCCATCTACATAGTTTTTTTCATCTTTCCAAACTGCAACTCCATACTCATTAAATAAAAACTTCCCATACTCCCTACCCACTTCCTAGGCAAACACCATTCTACTTGTAGCCTTATGAATTTTATCACTCTATGTACCTCATATAACCAGAATCATATAGTATTTATCCTTTTGTGACTGGCTTATTCACTTAACATAATGTCTTCAAGGTTCATTCATGTCATAGCATGTGGCAGAAATGTCTCTTTAACATTAAATAATGCTCCATTGTATGGTATGTACCACATTTTGTTTATTCATTTTTCAGTCACTGAATAGACATTAGGGTTGCTTTTACCTTGCAGCTATTGGGTATGATGCTGCTATGAGCACAGGTATACAAACACCTGTTCAAATGCTTGCTTTCAATTCTTTTGTGTACATATCCACAAGTGGAGTAGCTGGATCATTTATTAGTTCTATTTATAATTATTTGGGGAACTGCAATACTGTTTTTCATAGTTGCTGCACCATTTTACATTCTGACCAATAATATAGAAGCGTTCTGATTTTTCACCTCCTTATAAATACTTGTTATTATCTGGTATTTTTTGTGGTTGTTTTTGTTTTTAGTACCATCCTAATGAGTGTGAAGTGGTAACATACAGATTTCATTAAGTGATTAGTAATTTTGAGCATCTTTCGATGTGCTTATTAGCCATTTATCTATCTTCTTTGGAGGAAAGTCTGTTCAAGTGCTTTGCCTGTTTTTTAATTGGATTGTCTGGTTTTTGTTGTTGTTGCTGTGAGTTGTAGGAATTCTTTATATACGCTAGATATAACTCCTTTACCAAATTTGTGAATTGCAAACATTTTCTCCCATTCCATGGCTATTTCATTCTGTTGATAGTGCCCTTTAATGCACAAAAGTTTCTAATTTTGATAAAATTCAATTTACCTATTTTTTTTAATTTATCTTTATTGTTCAGATTATTACAGTTGTTCCTCTTTTTTCCCCCATAGCTCCCCTCCTCCCAATTCCCACCCCAACCTCTGACCTTGCCCCCCCATTGTCCTCATCCATAGGTGTACAATTATTGTCCAGTCTCTTCACGCATCCCCAACACCCTTAACCCCTGAAAATTGTCAGTCCACTCCCT
>PVJC01010978.1:31432-42635 GCA_004026665.1 Murina feae | reverse complement strand
GAGAAACAGTAAATTTTAATATTTCGCTTTTATTAGTTTAGATTCTATAGATAATTTTTCAGAGATGAGAATTTTATATCTATAAGAATTCTGATGAGTTATCAAATTACAACATGAGAATGATTGATTTGACTGTACTGGCCTTAGAGCCAACAAAGAGAGCAGCAGATTTCCCCAATGGGTTATCATCCATCATAAAGAAATCTACAGTGTTAAGTCCCTAAGGAGCAGGGAATAGTGGTAAGCAAGGACCGAAACAAAAGTCAAATTCAAACAAGGAATGGTGTGCGGTTTGTAGTCCAAAACAAATTCTATAGAATCAGGAAAAACATCTGTCTTATTTGCAGATCTTTTAAAAAGACTTATTTCTAAGGAATCCCCCAACCTGAATGATTTTGCAGTCTGAGACTGGGAACCCATACAGTACCAGGACAAAAGTCCAAGGAAGAGTGAACAAGCTGCTCTACACATCTCACACTGGGTTTGAAAGCATTCACAAACTGAAGTTCCCTATCTGAAAAATGCCACCAAGCAGCAATGTTACCACGGGCCTTCTGATAGTGCTTATGAATGGGTCTACGCATGGGTTGTTTTTTAAAATCCTCATTTGAGGACATGCTTTTATTGATTTAAGAGAAAGAGGCAGGAAGAGAGAGGAAGTGAGAGAAACATTGATGCGAGAGAGAAATATCAATCAGTTGCCTCCCTTTTGCATCTGACTAGGGATCAAACCTGCAAACTGGGTATGTGCCCTAACTGGGAATTGAACCTGCCACCTTCTGGTGGACAAGATGATACTTCAACCAACTGAGCCACACTGGCCAGGGCTGCATGGCTTTTAACTTATCTGTTCACTCATAAAAACTCTGTTTGATTTCACACATTTGAAAGCCAGGAGCAAAGACTAGAGACTGTCTCTCTGTTCTTAGCAGTCTGAAGCTGAAGTCAATACCAACCAACTAGTTCCTTGCTTTTCTGCCTTCCCAGGAGCCAGCAGAAAGGACTCAGAAATTCAATTAAAAGGCACAGATTTGCAAAATGACTAATAGTGATAGCTCCATATTTCAGATATTACAAAAGATAAAAGTATCCTACTAATTACACTAAATAGGATATCTAGAATTATTGGCTCAATTCTACTAGAAATTTTCTCAAAGTTCAGTTTAAATATGAATCCAGTTAGGCCTGGAACTCCAAGAGTCATCTAGGCTAACTCTTAATTTATATGCAGAAACTTACCAATTGTGATACTCAAATGCATAAACAGATAAATGAAGGTATTAATGGAAAAGACTTTGTGTCCAAAACACCATGGTGAATATAAAATTGCTCAAATATTACAACGAATTGTACAAATGTATATTAAAAGAGTTCCTACAAGTTAATAAGAAAAGATATTACTAACCTAATAGAAAAATGAGCAAAGAACATGAACTGGCAAGTTATAAAAGAAGAAATACAAATGGCTAACAAATAGGCAGGAGAAAATTTGACCTCAACTGTAATTAAAGTTCAGATGAATAGCAACAAAAAAATGGATGTCATTTGCACTTTTCAATTTGGCGCTAAAAAAATGTTCACAGTATCCAGTTTCATAAAGAACTCAAAGAAATGATATTTTCAGCCATTCTTGGTAACTGTGATGACTCTTCCAGAGTAAGCAGTGCATAGCAAATACCTAAGAGATTCACATAACCTTTGACCTAAAAACTTTACAGATAAGAATTCATTCTAAGGAAGTGGGATGGGTATTAGTAAAAACTGAATTGCTCAGATGCTTTTTTGAACCTTTTTTCTAGAGAAAAATTAAAAACAATTTAAATGCTCAACAACAGGAGTCTAGTCAGAGAGATTGGAATCTAATCTAATAAGAGAGTAATATGCAAATTAACCATCTCTCTGAAACGCATGTGCCACTCCCACCAGCCAAGCCACACCCACCAGCCAATCAGAGCAGCTGTATGCAAATTAACCCAGTCAAGATGGCGGCTAGCAGCCATGGAGGGAAAGTAAACAGCAGGCTTCCATTGCAACTGCCTGCCTAGGCTGGCTGAATCTCTGCTCATGGTAACAATGTTTCAATTATAGAAGCCACGGAGCTGAAACAAACAGGAGGCTTCCTTACCTGCCTAGGCCTCAGCTCAAAGCAACAGTGTTTCAATTATAGAAGATAAATAAACCTCAGAAACCTGATTTCAGCCAGCCTAGCTGGGACCTTGGGTCAATGGGAGCTGTGGGCAGCCTGAAAACAGCCCTCAGCCCTTCACCCAGGCTGGCCAGGTACCCCAGAGGGACTCAAACCCTAAAGGGATGTGGGAAGCCTGAAAACAGCCCTCAGCTCCTCACCCAGGCTGCCCAGGCACCCCAGTAGGGACCCAAAACCTGAAGGAACTGTGGGCAGCCTGAAAACGGCCCTCAGCCTGTCACCCAGGCTTGCCACGCCCCAATGGGGTGAGGGTCCCCATTGTGGGGCTTGGCTAGCCTGCAAACAGCCATCAGCCCCTCACCCAGGCTGGCAAGGCATGTCAGCAGGTGGACATCCCCCGAGGGGTCCCAGACTGTGAGAGGGCACAGGCCGGGCTGAGGGACCTCCCGAGTGCACAAATTTTTGTGCACCAGGTCCCTAGTATTCATATAAGGGTCCCTGGACAGCCATAGGAAATTATGTAGAATATGTGATGATTAGAAAAGAAGTTCATTTGTGACAAGTGGGAAAAAAGAAGCTACATACACAAACAGTGTAACCCATGTCAATACATTAATAATCAAAAACCATACACTTCAATGTCAAAAGGTTCAATATGGAGAGTCAGATATCAGCAATTTTCTTTTCTTCTTTTTGGTTACCTCGACATTCCAACTTTGTATGTCTCTCCCCCCCCCCCCCATAGTAGTAGTTGGTATGTTTCTTTGTTACTAACGTTGTGGCCCCACCCCATAACAATGAAACAGAATTTCCAGAGAATGAGGCCCAGAAATCAGGAATTTAAAAAGATTCCTAAGTGATTCCAAGGTTGACAACCACTGCCTAAGAGGGTTGAAAAGTGATTGAGGAGGTAACAGCCCCTTGGAGTTCAATCCATAAGCTGCACTATTAAACCCACCACACAACATCCCTAGAAATTTGTTCAGACTGTAGATCTAAAGAAACTCAAATTAACTAATAAATTAACAAAGAAAAGTAAAATTAATATGGGAAATCACGCCTGTAAGGTTGGGTAATGGACCCCAAAAATCTTAGCTTCTGTTACCCCAAAAACTTTAGCTTCTGTTAATACTCCTGCAGGATATATGCATAATTTATATGGAACCTCAACTTGCAAGTATCTATAGAAATGAGAAAATTTAACCAAAAATGGTATCAGTTTGAAAGTGCCAAAGTAAGGAATTTTTGACATCTCTAAATTGATTTTTCTGCATGCTCAATAAGAAAATGCCAGTTCTAAAATTAAACTGAATGAATGAGAAGCTTATCTTGATTGGAAATTAGAAGCTTTTAGGAGAGGCTCAGATAAATTATCTTTTCTACAGGAAGTTAATAAGAAAATTTTAGAGACTGCCCCTGAACTACAGAAGGTTTCTGAAGCTAATAAATGCCAATACCCCTTCTACAACACTTCCATTATATCCTTTGCTCTCTGAGCTTCCTTGTCCAGACTTGTCTCCTCTACCTTCTTTCTTTCATTTATATCTCCTCCACTACCACTCTCTATTGAACTAGGGGAAAATGAAAATAGAAATTCAGACAAGGATAAGCCAAGAATTCTAGCAGCTCCCTTCAGGGAAAAAAAGTCTCAGGTAGAAGGGAACCAGTGATTGTATAAGCTCCTTGGTCCATAACATAATTAAGAAGGACCTCAATGAGTACAAAGGAATTTGTTAGAACATATGATCCTGACCTAACCGGTTTGGCTCAGTGGATAGAGCACCGGCCTGCGGACTGAAAGGTCCTAGGTTCGATTCCAGTCAAGGGCATGTACCTTGGTTGTGGGCACATCCCCAGTAGGAAGTGTGCAGGAAGCAGCTGATTGATGTTTCTCTCATCAATGTTTCTAACTCTCTATCCCTTACCTTTCCACTCTGTAAGAAACTAATACAATTTATAAAGATAAAAAAGGACATATGATCCTGGCCATTCTGACCTGTTGCAAATAATATACCTACTGGTTTCTGAGAGAACGGCAATAGAATGGCTGAATAAGGTTAGCTGGCATACCCATGTAGAGAGTTTTTCAATACAGAGACAGAGTAGGAAAAATGCAGGGAATTAGCTCACTGGTGTTACCAAGCCCTACCTAACATTTTCTCCTGGAAAATGAACAGGACCTATATCCAGCCATGTAAAAGAAAGCCCGATGAATGTGCTTCATATCTTTGAACGTTTTGAAAACCTTTCAAACAATACTCAGGTCTGTCTCCAGATAGTTTTTTTATTTTTATTTTGTTTTATTACTTTAAGTATTACAAAGAGGGTTAAATAAGTTTCCATTTTTTCCCCTTGACCTTCCTCCATCTTCCCCTACCCCCTAGTGTCTTGTGTCCATTGATTATGCTTATATGCATGCATACAAGTCCTTCAGTTGATCGATTAACTCCCCCCACAACCCTCCCAACCCTTCCAGCTATAGTTTGACAGTCAATTCAATGCTGTTCTGCCTCTGTATCTGTTTATGTTCATCAATTTATAATGGTCATTATCCATAAATAAGTGAGATCATGTGGTATTTTTCTTTCATTGACTTGTCTCCAGATAGTTTTAATGATCATCAAAATGATCTCTTATTAAATTTGATATTTTTGGAAGGACTAGATGAAGAGCTTGTAACTTTGGTTAAACAATATAAACTGTCAGACCACACATAATGATGAACTGACTATTCTGGCTGATGAACTATCTAAAACTACTTAAAGGAGATAAAAATCTAAAGCTACCAAAATATGAACTTACATGTGCAACAATTAAGTAATCAAGTCAAGTACACAAAGGTCTCTTACAAAAGGGTAGAGAAGAGTCTATTTTTACTCTAAAAAGCCAGGTTGCTATAGAAGAATTGTAGAAAACTGAAATAGAATTTAGTAAAAGAAAAATAATAGAAGCAAGCATAGGGCTACTCTGAGGATTATGAAAGAGCATTTCTCCTCTTCCTTACTAATATTTTAAGATAAATTAAAATGATCATAAAGGGAAATGACTAAGGCCCTTGTAAATATTGGGGCTATTTTATCCATTCTTAACCCTCTTCTTCAGAATAAAGCTTCTGTACAAATGATAGGAATATCTAACTAACCAAGGACTGTTTTTATTTTTTTAATATATTTTATTGATTTTTTATAGAGAGAAAGGGAGAGGGATAGAGTTAGAAACATCGATCAGCTGCCTCCTGCACACTCCCTACTGGGGACGTGCCTGCAACCAGGGTACATGCCACTAAATAGAATCGAACCTGGGACCCTTCAGTCCGCAGGCCGACGCTCTCTCCACTGAGTCAAACCGGTTAGGGCAAGGACTGTTTTTAAATCAGAACCTGTCCCTTTCCAACTAGGGAATGTTATGTGCAACATATATTTTTACTTGTCAAATCAGTCCCAATTCACCTAATAGGGAGACATTTTTTTGAAACCCATGGTGCCCACATACTAGTATCCTTTTCCCCAGAAGGGTGAAATGTATTTAGAACTAAATGAATTGGATACTGAACCAATTGGAAAAACAATGATTTTAAAGTAACTTTTACATAAGGAAAATGATCTTGAGACTGAATGTTTGTTGCAGGATATTCCAATGCAACTTTGGGCCCTTTGGTTAATACTCACCCGAGGAAATCTTTCCATTGACTTTTAGAGAGAGTGGAAGGGAGAGAGACACATACAGAGAGAAACACCGATCGGTTGCCTCCCATATGCACCTGGCTGGGGCCGGGGTTTGAGCCTGCGACTGAGGTATGCACCCCTGACTGCAATTGGATCCTTCAGTTTGCAGGCTGATACTCCATCTGCTGAGCCAAATCAGCTAAGGCTAAAATAACTATTGATAATACTTTGCCTCCACCTAATATTCACCAATATCCTTAAAGACCTGATGCACTAACTGGAATTAAGCTCATTATACAAGATTACTTAAAAGGGGGATTTAAAATTCCATGTACAACTCCCTGTAATTCTCCTATCCTTCCAGTAAAAAAACCAAATGGAAAAGGATGAAGATTTTTACAGGATCTTATAGCTATAAATAAGATAGTTATTCTTAGACACCCCGGGCTCCAAATCCACATACCTTGTTATCAGCTCTTCCTGGGGACTGCTAATATTTTTCAGTAATAAATTTGTGTAGTGTCCTTTTCAGCATTCCAGTAGAAAAAGACAGTCAATATCTCTTACCTTCCCCTGGGAAGACTGCCGATTTACTTGGACTGTAAGGCCCCAGGAATATACAGGGTCCCTATTTCTCCCAGATATTAAAAATTGATTTAAATGATGTTAAATTTCCTAGAGATTCCACTTTAATCCAATGTTTACTTTTATGCTCTAGGACATTACTAGACTCCCCCAAGGACATGATTTACTTATTACAACTGCTAGCTGTAAAAGGACATAAAGTCTCAAAGGATAATTTCAATTTTGCTTACTTCAAGTAAAATCCCTTAACCATCTCATGCCTAAAAATGAGCTACTGATTAACCCTGAGACTCAGAGGAATCCTATCTTTTCTTCTTCTAAAAAAAAGAAAGCAGCTTAGAGGATTCCTGGTTTTGACTGGATATTGTCACAACTGGGTTCCAAATTTTTCAGTAATGACACAGCCTCTTCATGTCCTATTAAAGTCAGATCAATCTGATCCAATTCAATGGAACCCCAAAGGGAAACAAGCCTCTACAAGGCTCTAAAGGAAGTATAATATGAAGCTCCTGTTCTGGGACAACCTAATTACAAACTTCCTTTCTTCCTTTTCACACATAAAAATAAAGGAATGCTTTAAGAGCTCTAACTCAGAAACATGGAGGTCATCATAAACCTATAGGCTATGATAGTGAGCAATGAGACTCAGTAGCAAAAGGGATCTACCTGTATGAGGGCCATCTCTGCTATAGCCATGTTATGTACACAAAGAGAAGAGATAGTTATGGACTCTCCTTTAACTATTTATGCTCCTCATTCTGTTGAATCTTTACTGAACTCTCATCACATCCAATACTTCTCTGTCAGTCCACTGGCTTCTTATGAACTACTCCTGCTTTCTGCACCTAATATTACTTTTACTTAGTGTAATCGTCTAAACCCTGCAACGTTGTTCCCTCTTTACAGAATGAACACTCCCACAACTGTTTTGCTTACTGACCACCTTCTTGTTCCTAGAAATGATTTACAGGAAATGGCCAGTGATAATGCTGATTTCACTTGGTATAAAGATGGATCTTATCTGAAAGATAAACAAGGGATATTACCGAGCTGGATATGTAATAACTTCCATGGTGGACATAATTGAAAGTTTTTATCTACCTGAAATAAGATCACAGCAAGCTGAACTAATTGCTCTAACTTGGGCTTGTCCATTAGCCAAAGATCAAGTAGCCAATATGTACACTGATAGTCACTATGCATTTGGTGTAGGTCATGACTTGGGAATGTTATGGAAGCAGCAAGGCTTCTTAGCTTCCTCAGGGCAGCTCATGTAAAATGGAAAATTGGTTGCAGAATTATTAGATTTTATTCAGCAACCCAAACAATTGGCAATTATCAAAATTCCAGGACACTCTAAACCGCCATGGAAGCAAAAGGAAACCACTTATGCTGCAGCTAGGTAGGTGGCGTTAAACAGTCAAGTTATTCATACATGAGAATGCTCCTTGCTTTCTATTAAATCAATAACAGACTATCTTTACAGTTCCAACAGAGCTGTGGAAGAAGAAAAAAGGACATGGCAACAAAAAGTGGGAACCTTTGACCCAGGCAAACAGAAATGGCTTGGACCCAATCAGAAATCAATCTCACCTCTAGGGGTACAACTCCCTGGACTGAGCTAACACACTGGGGACCTGAAAGATGATTTAATGGAGTAAATAATATTACTGGAAACTTTCTCCTACTGTAGCTCATAAGAGTATAGCAGATGTCCTATTTATTCAAAATATAACCCAGGAAAACCACCTGGGTCCCAACGACATTTTTTACTTCCTTTAGGTCAATTTGAGGTATGGCAATTAGATTCTATCCAAATACCACCATTTCAGGGATACAAATATATATTAGTTATGATTTGTATGTTTTCTCACTAGTTCGAGGCATTCCCTTACAGGGGAACAACAGCCTTAATGGTTAGTAAATTGTTATAGAAAAAATAATTCCCAATTGGGGAATTTCCTCTGAGTGAGTCACAGTGACCATGGACTCATTTCACTGGGAAAATCATAAAATCCATCTGTAACATTTGGCCTTTTCTACAGAATTGTCATTGTGCTTATCAACTTCAGTCCTCTGGTTTGGTGGAATGTAGCATAGTGTAATAAAAGTTCAACTAGCCAAAATTTCAGAAGTCTTTAAACTCCCCTGGACAAGGCTTTCCCTATAGTGCTCCTCAACCTAATATATAGTCCTTTTGGTAAACATAGACTTTCTCTTTATGAAATAGTTACTGGACCCCCTATACATCTGCATGAAAGGGCATATGAACCAAATTTACTAAAAGGAGACATTGTACATTCTCGATTCATCAGCTTAAAGAGATCAATAAATTAGTAACCAATTCATTTCACAGTACATTCCCTGAGACCAAGATTTCAAAGACCACGGCTTATAACCAGGAGATCTGGTCTACTGGAAAAGACATCAAGTAAAAAAAGACTCTCTCCTACCTCATTAGAAGGGACCTCACTAGGTATTACTAACCAATCCATGTGCAGCCAAACTCAAAAGAGTTTACTCATGGATTCACATTTCTCATTTTAAAAAGGCACCTAATTGCATGAAAGGATCTCTACTCCTGTCTCTGACATTTATCTCCATCTATAGCGAAGATCAAAGATTTTTCGAGAAGTTACTGCCATCGAAGACAGACAGCTATCCCAAGATATCAACAAAGCCTATATGCTCACAAATTGATGTTGAAAATTGTTAAATTTGTTCTTTGAACTTCTCTCAAACCTTGCTCTTATATCACCTAATTGTTATTGATTAAATATACATAAAAGGATTCTTATATTGTTACTATCCTCCTTATGGTTTCCTAATGGAAACAACATCTGTCTCCTCAGGCCCTCTTTCTTATTAGATATAAAAAATTTAACTTGGGTACCTGCTAACTTTTCCCACCTACCAGACAACGATATTCTGATTTTCAGTTATGATAATAAAGTTAACGCTTTGTTGAACTATGACCTTCTGGTTCATAGGTCGATGCTCAACCACCGAGCCATGCCAGCTGGGCTGATGTATCTTAAAAGCTCAGGCACTTCAGTTAGAACTTAAGCTTAGATTCTCAGTAGTTCAACTGGCTGGCATAGGGACCATCCTCAATAACACTAGAATACTTCCAATGGGAATTAGATGGGCAATACTTAAAAATAGTAAACAATGGGAACCCAACTTATTAATTATAAAAATCAAAGAGGTGAACGGTTATGTCCCCAATCTATATGGAATACTAAATTCACCCAATCCTGGCCTATTGTATCTATCCTAACAAATAATATATGGTATATAGAAAAAGGACATTCTTGGGGAAGGGTTAGGAAATTCTTCTGTTATACTAAGTAATTTTTATTATAACAATCCCAAATTTACATGGACAACATAAAAAACATTCAAACCCATGAAGAATTTTGTGAGTTTATTTGAAACAAACCTTGTTCACAATTGTTGGGAAGCAAAATCTCAATGGATTGAGATAATGCTCCAAAGAATGGCAGTTTGACACCTTATTTTATACATTCCATTTAAAAGAGGAGACATAAGTGGGTTACATGAAATCCTTTGGTGATAGATGAGGGAGGTGGGAGAAAGCAAAGCGGGATGGGGGGAACCCTGGGATTGGATAAGAAGTAAAATGAAAGACACACACTTCTTTCACTTAGGTGAGTGCAGGATGGTTAATAGTCAACAATTAACTCAATGACAATGAGATTTGGTGCCTGTGCTTTGAGGGTTCAGGGAAAAGGAAAATTCCTTTGATGGTCCAATGACATGTTATCATAGATGCAAAAAGATAAGAAACAGGCTCACTTAAGGTAAAGATTGACCTTTGTCAAGGAAGATACCAGCCTAGGGCATGACTACCCAATGTAAACTGCTTTTAGTTTAAAAAGTTTTAATTTCAGACCATCCTTTGTGGTTACTTTAGGTCTCTGAGTTTGCGAGGTTGCCATGCAGACATTCCCTGAGCTAGTCAGGTAGCATGTGGCCCCTTTTCATCCACAACATTGAATACTATGGTAATATGACATAATACTGAAATTATAGGCAAAATAACTTTGCCTGAGATTAATAAAACCTATGATAAACCTAGGAAAACCCAATGTATTGAGAAATTAAACTTAATCCTCCCCATGAAGTCATTTCTATGGAAACTAACTGGCCAGAAGAAAAATTAGAGTTTCTGGATAATAAAATGGTATAAGGTATTAATTTGTATGGCCAAATACATCATAAAGTACAATGACAGTGAACAAAGGAGAAAACATAGTATTAGCTTAATAAAAAATTATGATAATATATATAATGGGTTCTTTGGTTACTGGTTTAATACTGTTGCTCTTGTTCCTAGTTTGATGCAGAAAAAGAAAACTTAAAGAGAAGCAGCAAAAACACTTGAGTCATAGTAGCTCAAAGATAAAAAATGATCTAGAATATTTTTAACAAAGACATGCAGGATCTGAGCGACTCCCATTCACCTGCCTTTTTTTTTTCTTTAAAAGAGAAATTAAATATATGAAATAATAATTTGGAATACTATGGTCTTACACCATTCCCAGTGATCCACTCTGTTCATTTCAGCAAGACAAAGGCTGGCTCTGAGACTTCCTAGGAATGCTACCGTGTTTCCTCAAAAGCAAGACATCCCCGAAAATAAGACCCACTTACAGTTTTGCCTCTCGTGAAATATAAGCCCCCCCGAAAATAAGACCTCCCCGATAATAAGCCCCCCCCCCAAGCTACCGTAACTCTGGACTCTGGGCTGGCAGCTCACTGTTGGCCGCAGCGTAGCCGGAGC
>PVJC01010978.1:0-31332 GCA_004026665.1 Murina feae | reverse complement strand
TCCTAGCCCCCTGCGGCCATGTTATCCAACCAAAAGGGTGGTCTTCCATGCATCCTTCAGATTGATTTATGATCAAAAGGGGAAACTGTGGAAGAAAAAGGGGGAGTGATACACATACTAAACCTGATGAGCTCAGGGGAAGCCTGTGTGGTGGCCTTACAAACTCAGGGATGAAAGTAACCACACAGAATAGTCTGAAATTAAAACTTTCTAACTAAAAGCAATTCATGGAAGGCAGTCACATGCTAGCCAGTACCTTCGTTGACAAAGGTCAATCTTTATCTTAACTAAGTCTGTTATTGTCTTTTTGCATCTAGGATAACATACTTTTAAAGTAATTCCCACCCTCTTAGGGAACAACCACCAGAGCAGAGACCACAAATCCCCTCATTGTTATTGTTATCATGTTAATTGTTAATGGATAACTATCCTATACACAAAAATGTAAAAGAAGTATGTCTATTCATTTTACTTTTTATCCAATCACAGAGATTTCCCTGCTTTGCTTTCTACTGCCTCCTAGTCTATCACCAATGGATTTCATGTAGACCCTTAATTCTTCCCATTTAATTCTGATGTATAAAATAAGTGCTTAAAGTGATGTATAAAATAAACACTACCTGATACATTTTCTCAATCCACTGAGGTTTTGCTTCCAGGCAATTGTGGTCAGTGTGGCTCAAATAAACTCATAAAAATTCTCTATAGGTTTGAATGTTTCTAATGTTGACAATACAAAGAGAAAGTGAATGTGAAAGCATTTGTAAAACTGAATTCCCTTCTGTATATAAATCAGTGCTATTAATGCAGATAAAGAAAGGCAAGAGAATGAAAAACCATAGATGTGGACAGCTGATGACATTTTCCCACATTACACAGATTTAACTGACCTTTCCTCAAGAATCTTCCTCTTGCACACTTGAAGCCAAATTTTCAGTGTTTATAGAGAAATGCAAGTATTACTGCTTAAGTTGTATCTATGTTATAGGAAAGGGGTTTTATCTATGTAGCAATTAAAAGCAAGGGAAAGTATTCTTTTGAGCCAGAGATGAATATTTAAGAGAGAGTAAGAAACCAGCCCATCATTTAGGGAGAGGTGAGGGGATTCCTGTGACCAGTCACACGTCTGATTGATGTGTGCGTGTGGGCAGCAGGACCAACCTATTCTACCAGTGACACTAGCAGATCACTGCTTTGTTTGGAGTTTTCCCAGGTGGAAACAAACATCACTTAAAATAAAAGGAGTATTAAGGCACTTTGTATTTTAATGAAGCACCCAACTCATTTTTTTTCATATAAAGTAATTATAAATTTTTCTGATTTAAAGTATGCAGCTCAATAATGTAATTGCCTAATAGATTATACGGGTGATGTGGACCTTATCGAGTCTTGAGGGGACATAATCCCAGTTTCAGGGCTTAATGATGTATTTACTCAAGAGATGGATTGACTCCCGTTGATAGCAAGGGGACCCACAGGTAAACATCATTTACTTGTGCTGTTTAATTAGCCATTTACCCAAGAGATCAAAGTAAATATTTCTGAGCTTCATTAGACTTTTACTTAACCAAGTAATTACTAGGAAAGCTTTCTTAAGTTTTGAAAATGTTTAAGAATTTTATCTATAGAGAAATACTTAACCCATATCATTTACTAAATGTATATATTGTTTCAATGCAGGATAACAACTCTGAGATACTTGATTTTGCTAACTGTAAATGGATGACGCATAAACTAAAACAGTGCTAGAACCCACAAAAGCATTTTAGTCCTAAAGCTCCCAATGTTTGCCCTGCCCATATAATTTTGGTAACATTGTTCGGGGTTGCTGTGCATTTCTTCATTCAGAACCTAACCATTTGTGAAACTGCTTCTTTACTTCCAACTTTAAGCACAGATGTTGTCATTAATTTATTGGTAATTTTATGATTGCCACTAAGATGAGATTACAATGACTTAAAGGAACAAAGCAGAATATCATTTGATTCCTAATTTTTTAACTGGGCAGTCTCCTCTCACTAATAATGGAGTTATTATTTGAAAATTTTAAGTGGATTGGTTGTTTAGAACTTGGAATATATTTTCTAATATAAACAACACCCTTTAAAAAAAGTTTAGATAACAAAGAGCATTCAACCAATACTTATTTCACCCTTGACACAGCTGATGTGATGTATGAGACAGGCTAGTAAGCCAGGACAGGTGGAATAGGGAAACTCGGACAGATTGCTCTGTCAGAGAAATTTACAGCAGATATAGAAGGTCATCTCCTTAGAAATAACATCTAGGCCTCAGTTATATTTCAGCTCCAGACCCAGAAAAGCAGCAAAACCAGGTGGGCAGCACCAGGACCAGCTGCAATGACTGACAACCCCCTGTCCTGATACTGACCAATCAGTAGAGACCAAGGCCTGGAGAAGCACAGCTAGAAAACTGATGAATATTCTGCTGAAACCCTCCCGAGACCTCCCCTAAGATTCCCACCTTCAAGAAAGAGACAAAGCCTCAAGACAAAGGACCCAGCACTTGCTCTCCCTCTGGGGAGCAGCCCCCGCCATTCCCTTTCCTCTCTTCTTCCCCCATTTCCCCCCCGGACAGGCATGCATCTCCTAAACTCGAAAGGACCCCATGAGGCTTGCAACCAGGGGAGCAATGAGCAGCTCATCCCAGGCTAATCCCCTCAACTTGTACCCAAGGCCTCCTTTTCTCTGACTTCCCAGATAGCTAAGGCAGCTCATCCTAGGCTCTCCTTCTGCTTCTATGCTAAGTCCTTTTGTGTCCCCAGCTTCAATAAATGTTCCCTCATAGTCATCTGGATCTGTGTTGCAAAATTTTTCCTGCACGAAGTCAAGAACCCACATACTACAAGCAGACCCACCAAAGGCCAGGTCCCTTTCCAGTAGCAGTACTTGTTATAAACTATTTTATTATAGAACTAGAGGTCTGGTGTATGAATTCGCGCATGGGTGGGGTATGGAGGCCCAGTGGTTGGCTGGCTGGCCCCTCCCTCTGGTCAAACTCATAGTCAGTTGAACTCCCACTGAGGGGACAATTTGCACATTAGCCTTTTATTATATAGGATAGTACTAAATGAAATGGGCAATGAAATTTGAAAACAAAATCCTTCTTAAGATCTATATTTATCAACAGTTATGGAATGCATTTAGAAAACACAGGTTCTCTTATTCCTAAAAAACATTATATTATTCTTTCTGAAAGAACATTCACACAAATGGTATCATACCTCAGCCAAAAGAAAACTGTTATTTACTGATTCACACATCATGCAGAAAATGGAAATGTCTTCAAAAAGGATATACACAAGGTTTTTTTTTAAAAGGAGCATCAGACCCTTGAGATACATCTGGAGGCTCTGTCTGTAGCTGTAATAATTTATTACAGAAAAAAGAAAGATGAGAGGAAGGTGGCTAGAGAAGGGAGAGGAGGAGAAAGGAGAGGAGAGATGAAAAAAAGGGCTGGAGAAGAAAGAGAAGGGGGGTGAAAAAGTAAGAGAGAGAGAGAGAGAGAGAGAGAGAGAGAGAGAGAATGAGAGGAGAGAGAAAAGAAGTAAGAAGATGGGGGAGAGAAGGAAGATGAGGATGAGGTCTGAAACAATACAGTATGATGGTAATACCACATGTGACTTTGGGTTGGTAGGTACATTGTATCATCCTATGTATATATGTTTGATACACTTTTAAAAAGTCCTTTTACTCTCTCTCCTACTCTGTGTCTCTTTTTTAAATCCTCACACAAGGACATGCTTTCTATTGAATTTTAGAAAAAGAGGACAGGAGAGGAGGGAGGGAAAGAAGGGAAGAGAAATATCGATGTGAGAAAGAAGCATTGATAGACTGCTTCCTGTATGTGCCCTCACCAGATATTGAACCTGCAACCTATGTTATGTGCCTGACTGGGAATCGAACCTGCAACCATCTGGTGCTCCATACTCTCTTTTAATTTAAAAGGCAAGGAAAGGGCAGGGACTTGAGATCTGAAAGTTCCCTGAAAGACTTGAGGGGAGATGGCAGAGGCTCTGGACATATAGCAACACAGGGGCACAACTCTGAGACAGAGGTGGCAAGGCTCCAGGAGGGGCACATGTAGACTCTTGAACTATGTGCATGATAAAAATAACAACTTAAAAAGGATCTAAGACAGAAAACCCTATATTACGCATATGGAGGAGAAACAATGATTTGCAATAAGACAAATTCATGATATTAAACTTAGGAGAAAAAAGACCATCTCTTTGACTATGGCTTTTCTAGGAAATGACAAAGACTACAATGGGAATGCTCTAAATCTGGGCTTCGCCTTTGCCTTGTGCTTCCTTCCCATGGGACCTTGCTCCACCAGTTTCCATTCTCTCTCTCTCTCTCTCTCTCTCTCTCTCTCTCTCTCTCTCTCTCTCTCTCTCTCTTGCTCTCGCTCTCTCACCAGCAACTCCTAAGTTGGCCCCTCCTTGACTTGTCTGAACCCCTGCAGGGTCCCCTCCTCCTGGTCTCAGTCCTAATCCAAGCAGGTGAAATCCCCAAAGCACTGCAGAATCCTATTATAGCCCTGCTCAGAAAGCTCCCATGGCTTTCCAAAACCTAGTCAACTAAACATAAGCTCCCTAGCCTGGCCTGGACCCTGCTCAACTGGGCCAGGGAACATCTTGGACTTTCTCTCCCACTATCCCCAGCCCGATGCCCACGCTTCGGCCAATGGAGAGGATGACCCAGCTCCATTTCCTCAATACCTGTTGGCTTTCCTGGTCTTCTCTGGCTTATAACAGTCCTTCCCTCTCATCCTACCCTGTACTCATAGCCTGTCAAAATCCTGTCAGTCCTTTAAGGGTCACCTCCTCCTTGCCCCGTTTCTTCCATTGTAAAGTGTGCCCTTACTGCTGCTCCAGATGGGTTGGCTCCCTTTTCTGAAGGCCCACAGTTTTTGCCATTTTCTTATTACATGCATCCCACTATGCCATTCCGCAGAATGGGGCCACATTTTATTTATGTCTTTCCCTCCAGTGGGTCTGGGATGGTGCCTGTGTACAGAAATGGATTAATACATAATTGCTGAATTGACATGAATGACCAACCATACAGTGTTTTGAGGCACAGAGTGGAGAAAGAAAACCAGAATGCTACAAGGTGCTTCTAAGCTCCTTGGAAAATGTTGTGGTAGATGTGTTTATTTAGACCTTACATCTAGGACCCAAATTAACTTTATGTAAGGGGGTGAGATTCCTACACAAACAATATGCAAAAGATCAGAAAGTTAAAACCAACCACAAAACCTCATTTATTAGTTATTTTCTCAAATATGTTAAGAATGTAACTATTTCCTCAAATCATTACCTTGTATATCTTGAAACTTAAAAAAAAAAAGACTAACCTTTGGCCTCTGGTCCACATTTTTGACTGGGAAAACTTCAGACAGTTTAGCTATCTCTTCTTCGACAGAATTATAATGTTCTTTCAGGGTGGCAACACCCTGACTCAGTGGTGCCCCTAATAAGCCTGAGGCCGGTGCCTCGTCAGATCTATAAAACAGAAACAGGAGAAATATTAGAGATTTGTAAGTTTGGGTTACTTATGAGATTCCCACATTTTTAAAGGCCCCATAATCAAGTTAGTAGAAGATAGGTAATCCAGAAAAGCCTGGATCCTAATTTATTCTGGACTAAGGACATTTTTAGAGTTCCAGGTACATTCAAAAAATTTTTTATTTTATTCTGGTTATCATTTGATTGTTAGACAAGCAATCTCAACTTTGGCTGTGTAGTGGAACCATCGGGGAAAAATCTGTAAAAACGTAAGTACCTACAGAGTCTAGTAAAATAGTTCTGGGGTGTGACCTGGCCATAACCATTTTTAAAGGCATATAGAGTGCTCTAACGTGCAGCCATGGTTTCACATCACTGCATAGATGGCCATGCTCCTCTTCAATGTCGTTAAGAGAAATAGGTCACATTTTCATCTTAACAGTAGTTTATCTTTGTTATACTCTTCCTATGGTCTACTTATAATTAAAAATATTAAGGTAGCATTAGGAAAGAGTTAAAGAGTAAGCCAACTTGCATGTATACATGGTATTTGGATGCTGAAAGGAACTAGAGCCCCTTAGAAAAATTCCCTATTCCAGTTCTGGGGCAGGAAATGTACAAGAGAGCCTGGAACACCTTATCATACCAGAAAGGAAGGAAGCTATCAAAGGCTACTGAGTCATGTCAAAAGCCTCAGGGGCTATCTCAGAGAGGGGATCCCACTGGCCAAAGGTGCCACAATTTGAGCACCAAAAAGAACAATGGTGACAATGGACTGACATGACTAGTATATAGAAAGCCATGACTTCTTTTAAAAAATAAAAATGAAATTAAAAAATAAAAAATCTTGGATTTAGTCTTAAGAAGGAAAGAAATCTTGCCACATGCTACAATAGGGATAAATCTTAAGGACATTATGCTAATGGAAATAAGCTGGCCATAAAAAGACAAATACAGTATGATTCCACTCACATAGGTTAGTCAAATTCATAGAAAGAGAAAGGAGGATGGAAATCGCCAGGGACTGGAAGAAGGAGAAATGAAGAGTTGTTTAATGTATAGATAGAGTTTCAGTTTTGTAAAATTAAAAAGTTCCTGCCCTGGCTGGCTTGGCTCAGTGGATGCAGTGTCGGCCTGCAGACTGAGGGGTCCTGGGTTCGATTCCGATCCGGGACACATGCCTGAGTTTTGGGCTTGATCCCCAGTGGTGGTGGTGGTGGTGGTGGTGGTGGGGGTGCGGGAGGCAGCCAATCAATGATTCCCTCCCATCATTTATGTTTCTAGCTCTCTCTCCCTCTCTCTCTGAAATCATTAAAAATATTAAAAACAAAGTTCCAGAGATTGGTTGTACAACAATATGAATGTACTTAACACTACTGAACTGTACATTTAAAAATGGTTAAGCTGCTAAATTTTATGTGTGTTTTACCACAATAAAAATATAAACAAAATAGCCCTTGGATGCTGCTAGGGCAACGATTTGTTATTCTGAAAATTGTAAGTAAATGGATAGAATCACACATTTATCCTGTTTTTTGTGGTAATGAAGTACATTTCAGAATTACCAAGTAGTTGATGGGAAAAGTTCTTCCAACTAATAAATGAAGAAGAATGAATAAATTAGAAAACCACCATTTTGAAAGTCCAAATTAATCAATGCATGTAGGAAATCATCACAATTTTGTGATTGCATAATAGGAAACTTTATATTAGAGCATCATCTGCCAAGGCTCAAATCCAAGGATTAGTCTTAGCAACACTAACAATGGGATGACCAGACACGTGATGTCTGAGGAAGTGTAATAAAAAGTACAAAAAAATCAATGAAACCAAGAGCTGGTACTTTGAAAGGATAAAGAAAATTGATGTACCGTTAGCCAGACTCATCAAGAAACAGATAGGACCCAAATAAATAAAATCAGAAATTATAGTGGAGGAGTAACCATTGACAACACAGAAATACAAAGGATTGTAAGACAATACTATGAACAGCTATATGCCAACAAGCTGGACAATGTGGATGAAATGGACAAATTTCTAGAAAAATATAATCTCCAAAAACTAAATCAGGAAGAATAAGAAAACCTGAATAGGCCAATAACAACTGATGAAATGCAAGCAATCCTATATAATAAAAGGGTAATATGCAAACTGACCCTAACAGCAGAACAACTGGGAATGACTGGTCACTATAACACACACTGATCATCAGGGGGCAGACGCTCAATGCAGGAGCTGCCCCTGGTGGTCAGTGCACTCCCACAGGGAGAGCTCTGCTCAGCCACAAGCCAGGCTGACGGCTGCCAGTACAGTAGTGGTGGTGGGAGCCTCTCCTGCCTCTTCAACAATGCTAAGGATGCCCGATTGCAGCTTAGGCCTGCTCCCCACTGGCAAGTGGACACCCCCTGAGGGCTCCTGGGCTGCCAGAGGGATGTCTGACTGCCAGCTTAGGCCCTCTCGCCCAGGAGCGGGCCTAAGACAGTAGGTGGACATCCCTCGAGGGGTCCCAGACTGCAAGAGGGCACAGGCGGGGCTGAGGGACCCTCCCCCCACCCCCGAGTGCACAAGTTTTTGTGCACCAGGCCTCTAGTAATAATAATAATAAAAAAAACTCTCAGCAAACAAAAGTCCAGGTCCAGATGGCTTCACATGGAGTTTTACCAAACATTCAAAGAACTAACACCTATACTCTTCAAACTATTCAAGAAAACCCAAGAGGAAGGAACACTTCCAAGCTCTTTTTATGAGTCCAGCATTACCCTAATTCCAAAACCAGATAAAGGCACTACAAAGAAATAGAATTATAGGCCAATATCCCTGATGAACATAGATACTAAAATCCCTAACAAAATATTAGCAAGTATATTAAAAAGATCATACACCATGACCAAGTGGGATTTATTCCAGATGCAAGGCTGGTACAATATTTGCAAATCAATACATTTGATATATGACATAAAAAATTGAAAGACAAAAAAAGCATTTGACAGAATCCAACACCCATTTTTGATAAAAACTCTCAGCAGAGTGGGAATAGAGGGAGCATATCTCAACATGTAAAGGCCAAAATGGCAAACCTACAGCCAACATCATACCTAACGGGCAAACAACTTATTAAAAAAGGTTCTTAATTGTGACATCCTTTGCCTGACCTACTAACCCTTAGTTTTTCCCAAGACTTGAATGAAGTGTCATACGTCATTGGAATCCATGAATTTATTTAAAAACTTCCCAGAACGATTCTAAGGTTTCTGGCTGGTTTGGTAGCAGCCCCTTCAGCAACTTGCCTCTCTTGGTTCTGGCCAGACGTCACCGATGTCATAATGCTACCCAATTCCTTTGTTCTGATTCCATGTAAATAAATTTATATTTGCATCTCTATTTTGTTTCACGACAGATTTTCCTACTGGAAGAATGCACTCACCGGCCACCAGCAAACCTATATTAAAATATTCAGCTGGTGTATTTCTCATAATGAATAAATCAACTGTGTTTCTGTCCAGAAAGCATGTTTAGGTAGGCTGAATTAAACTTAAAAACAAGCTCAATTAGAATGAATTAAATTAGTTAAATTAGTAGGGATGGATTATTTATCAGAGACCAGTCTGTCTGGTGACTGCACACATGGTTTTTTGCAGAGGCAAAGCCAAGGTGAGACTCTGCTTATTAATAATCCTGCTAACTGTAACCATTATTTGGGTCCTGGCATGAAAAAAACAGTTAAGATTTTCTATGATTATTATCCAGACTTCACAAAAAGACAAAACCCATTAATTGACTTGCACGGAGGCAAATAGCAAATAAGCTATTGAAGGAGGTACAGCATCTAGAATTTGTGACTTCTGAACATTGATGCCAACGCTTAAAGCACAAAACCAGGCATTCTTGCAGATTTATTTCAGAACAGACTGGGCAAGGAGTGTAAGAACCATGACTGTCCTTGCATGGAGTCTTGCCCATGGTTCTACATAAACACACCAAACCAGAAAATCTGCGAAGTGGGGACTTAAAGGAATTTTTTCTCTTTTGTGTGCTTTACATTAGAAAGTTTATAACATCAATGCCTCAAAAAAACAACAACCAAGTTTGATGTCATCTAAGTTATTTACTCCTCTAATTTAAAGACTAGCCCTTAAATAATCTACAATTAATTTTATATGCTTGGAATGAGTTCTGATCAGGAAACTGCAATTTAAACAAGTGTACCAGAATTTTCAATTCGTTTACAAAAGATTGGTAATTTGATGGGAGTATTAAATGCATACAAAGTAATAAATACCCCCGAATTTTTTTTTTAAACATAAGCAGTACATGCTATACTCCAAACAATATACTAGTAAAGATGAATCAATTTTTCATCATGAGTTTGGGAGCATAATTGGGCGATTGTATCTGAAAATAGCTACTAACAGAGACAATTAGTTGCACCTGGGAAAAAAAGGGTAGTCTCATTAGGGTTTTGATATAAAACTACTTATTAATTATTTTAATGTTGACATTTGTTCCAGGAGGCAACAAATAAATTTTTTATCAATTACCCCAAATGACATGAATAATATTTTAATAATTCATCATTGTCTAAAATAATGACTTGGTTTTCCACCTAATAAGAGTAAATCTTTTATATGAAGATCTTTGAACACTTAGTCCTTGATATAAGAAAAATCAACGAAGATAGGAATTTTTAAAGTTGCTTTGTTTTGTGAGCAGGAATTCATTCTTCATACTCTCTTTTAGCAGATGCTCTGGGGCAGATGCCCCATTTTATAAAGTAAAGAGACAGCTACTGACTACCATGGTTTGGCTAGGGAAACAAGCAGGGCTGCTGCCGCCTCAAGCAGGCTCCTTCCGACAGGCTTTTATGAATCCATGACCTGTCAGAGCCTTCCCACTCCGCCCAGCTTAGAATTCCGGAACCCAAGAGTCATTAACAATTAAGAAACAAAAGTAGATCACTCTTTCCAAATCTGTGTTTCTGGAACGGTTTATAAAATTGACCAGTGAGCTGCTTCAGTCCAGGGGAGATTGCAAAGCAGACGGGAATATTTCACTTAGGAGAATGGCCCTACAATAGCTCTGTGGGGAGGGGAGGGGGAAGGAGAGGCGGGGGAAAGGGTGGAGGAGCGCAGGGGGTGCCTAGATGAAGAAGTCCACGGGAGAGCCTGATGCCATGATGAACACTTGTTAGAAAGAATCTATATTTAAAGACACAATTGCTCATCTCAAAGGTCATATAAACACTTGTCACTTTATCCAAGGCTAGAGAGTAAACCAGTGATCATCCATGTGCATTAATCAGCATCCTCAGTCATATACAGGACAATTCTATTTGTAACAAAACAAAACACTGACAACAGTAACCATTCCTGACTTCTTTATCTGGCTTTAAAAATGACTGTGGTATAGAAACTGTCTTGAAGGCTCCAGATATTAATTTTGAAATTTGTGTTGGTCATAAACAAGGATCATTTCTTACAGAAGGCTGATTTACACATAACTGTAGATCAACAGTCATATAAAATGCAACCTCTCATAATGGAAAGCAATGCTCTATTATATATGTTGAGAAACCATAGCAAATATTAGTCTAGTAGATGTAAATATCATATCTTATCACCCACAATCACAGTTTGGTAACCCAGGTTAAGAGAGTCACACAATGAATCATTTAGTCTAACAAGTCAGTTTGTACAAGGAATTGTAAATGAATATATGCTTTCTATGCCACATATCACGATTATGGTTTATGCAAAGTAGTGTATCAACAGACATGAAAAGCAGAGAGAAAGAAACAGCAGCCTGGTGAGAGAGCCTTACAACACGCACCAGAGTGCACATACTCCTCACCGCAGCTTCTTTTATATTTTATTGATTTTTTACAGAGAGGGACAGAGAGCTAGAAACATCGACGAGAAAGAAAGATTGATCAGTTGCCTCCTGCACACCTCCTACTAGGGATGTGCCCGCAACCCAGGTACACGCCCCCGACTGGAATTGAACCTGGGACCTTTCAGTCTGTAGGCCGACACTTTATCCACCGAGCCAAACCGGTTAGGGCTACCCCGCAGCTTCTTGTACCACCTTGTAAAGGAGTACTTTTGTTCACATAATAAAAACCATGAAAGAGAAATTTTCTTGCATGTCCCTTTACTGCTTTAGATTGAAAAGTACTGGTCAGAAAGGCCATTTCCAGGACTTCCCATCTTTGGAGATTGCTAGTACAGATGCAGAAGGTACTGTAAACACATTCAGGACTTCCAGACCTCACACTGGTCTGTGAAGCAGAACCATATGATTGGCCAAGGTTTTTCGTGACAAGGTCCTTTCAGAGACCATTATCTGACTTCTCCTTACTCCTTGATGGGATCCAGCACACACTGCACTTATGCTGAATTATAGTCTAAAGAAAATCATGTTACCCTTTCTATTTATATCAATAACATGATACAGCCTACTGGCACATTAAAGGAAGAGAAAACGGCACTGGATGTAAGACAACTAGACCCAAAGCCCCGTGTACTCTCCCAGCCTTTCAGATGGGCTTTCGCAGACATCTATTGACCATGCTCAAGTAACAATTTGTTCTTTACTAATAAACGGTGAGAGTGTATTTTAATAAGGGGAAATATAGTCAGTCCTCAAAATAAAAATCAGGGCTAGGACACTGGTAACATTCATGCAACATGAATTAGGCACCTACCAGGTGCCATTACACATATTACACATTTATATGAACTCAATAAGTAGCCCAGATGCCACAAAGCTTCTGAGGACGTGGAAGGAAACCCAGACAGCGTAAAAGGTGGGTAGAGGGTATGGAACAGAATTCTGATTGTCTTAGGATGTACAAGAATAATGACTATGTCAACTACCCTATTGACAAACTTCTCTCTCTCGTCCCAGCTTTATGGCCATTTAAGACACATACTATGAGTGGTAGATCTCAAACTTGAGGGATTAGAGTTCCTGCAGGGCTCAGATGGCTGGACACCACCCCAGATTCCTTAGTCAGGGGATTCTGGGTAGGGCCTGAGAAGCTATGCTTCTGTTCCCACGTTTTATTGATGCGGCTGGTGTAGGTACTATACTTCCAGATTGTAGATCTGTATCTCCTAGTTTGGAGCCTGTATCACTAGCGTGACCTTGGAAATTTAGGAACTCATTGTGCGTTTGGACGTGCCAAGGACATCTCTTTAGGTGGTGGTGACAGTGGGTTATATGTTGGATTGTTCTTTAAGGTATACTAGCATAACATACCCAACAAGGCTATACCTGTTCTCTTCTGCCAAGAAAGCCCCTACAACATTGCGATAAGCAGGAATTGAATGGGTATATCCAATTAGCAGTTAGAAACAAATATTGTACATTTACAAAGAAGCGGATGGTGATGTTTATAAAAGAATTAAATTGAAGACTATAAGTGTGTACCCCGTGCTGACGGTGTGGACTAGTGCTTTGCAACTCTGCAACTGTTTTCTTGGAAGCACTGGCCACCCCACCCCACTCTAGCAATAGTTTTATGACAGTAATACCTGACTTGCTTTCCATCGCTGCCACTCCCTGGGGAGAGTCTCAGAAGCTGGGGAAGGACAGCTGCTTCGAAGCCTTCAAGGTTTTCTTTTGGAATGTCGCTGTGATTATAGAGCCTATAAAGTAAGACAGGTGCTGCATGAGATGTTTATTTAAGCACAGACGGCCAGCTTCTAGAATCTGTGGTGGTTCTTCGTGGTTTATTGAAATATATCTGTAATATAAACTAGGCATAAAAATGCAGCAACTAGACGTCTCTTGACAAAGATGTAAAACAGGGCAGTTTGAAAAACTTATTTGTGTGTTTGTGGCAGTTTTAAATCCATCAGAGGAAGTAACTTGTAATTAACCCTTTGAAGACTTCAAATCCACAGCTGTGCAATGTCATTCCACATTCCACCTGACTGATAGGAATGCTAGATAATCTCAACAGCAGAAAAGGCTAATTTTATATTGTCAATCATAACAAAGTTAGATCTCTACAACTCAAATGAAATTTACTTAAATTGTCACTGCTAAGAAATTGAAAACTGCTGGCTGAAGTATATATAGGTTATGTCCTCTATTTCTGAACGCAGAAAAATGACTATTATTTCTCCATTTAGATCCCATGGAAATAAAATTTTCTTTATTCTTAGTAAGAACAGGAAGGCTTGGAAAGAGGGATTTAGCCTTCATTATCTATTTCCAGTCTCCTGAAGGACTTGGAGAGTCTAACAGTTGTTTTCTTATCCAGCTTTTTCTTGCCTCTTTTATTGATTAAGGTAGTACATATGTGTCCTTAACTCCCATTCCCTCCTACACGCCCCCCTCCCCCCCCGCCCGCAAACACACTAACTCATGCCCTCATCCCCCTGGTGTCTGTGTCCATTGGTTAGGTTTATATGCTTGCATACAACTCCTTTGGTTGATCTCTCCCCTTCTTCCCCACCCTCCCCTACCTTCCCTCTGAGGTTTGACATTCTGATTCTGATCGATGCTTCTGTGTCTCTGGATCTGTTTTTGTTCATCAGTTTAGAGTTTAACAGTTTTAGATTTAGGTTTGTCATGGTATTATAGTAGCATTCAAACAGATTGGTTATAACTTGCCCCCCCCTTTTTTAAGTGTATTTTGGGGGGAAATTATTTTAAAAAGCTACAGGAGAAGATATTAAAGACAAAAACAGTATTTTATGTTTTTATTGAGCTGATCAGACATGTATTTGGGAATATTCAACACATACTCCCAAAAGAAAATGAAACAATGTATAAAACAATATGATTATGTAACTGACATGACACGGATGAAAGGGACTTGCTCTATCCAACTATTGGAGGATGAGTAGTAAGTGCAAGCTCAAGCCCACCCTCTCTCTGAAGCCCTTTTACTCTGGGCACCAAATAGAAGTGGGCCCCATGGGTTCAGGCTGTTCTGGACTCTGGGCCACCCTGTCAGTGCTCCAGAATCTAGGGCCTAATTCTTTGTGAAAGGCTTTATCTTGTCACCACTCAATTCACAGAATAACAGCTTGTTCTTGAGATGAGCCAATTTCAGAGCAGCAAGGGAGAGCATTTAATCAATGAGAAGACAATAAGGAATTGCAAGGGAGTAGAGAGACAGAGCTCCCTGGCTTCATGGAGGAGGGAGGGGTACGGGGTCTGGTCAAGGAGGAGGATATTTGGGCAGGCAGGATTTAGATAGAAAGGGAGATACAATTCCAGGTAAGGACCAGCACAGGCAAAAAAATCAAAAAACAAAACAAAAACAACAAAACAAACAAACAAAAAACACCACCAACAACAATGAGGAATCATACACCTGTCAGAACGGCTACCATCAACAAATCAACGAATGACAAGTGCTGATGAGGTTGTGGAGAAAAGGGACTCTAGTGCATTGCTGGTGGGAATGCAGACTGGTGCAGCCACTATGCAAAACAGTGTGGAGTTTCCTCAAAAAATTAAAAGTGGAACTGCTATCTGACCCAGTGATCCCACTCCTAGGAATATAGCCTAAGAAGCCTGAAACACCAATGAGAAAGAATGTATGCACCCCTATGCTCATAGCAGCATTATTTACAATAGCTAAGATCTAGAAACAGCCCAAGTGCCCATCAGTAGATGAGTGGATAGAAAAGCTGTGGAACATTTACAAAAGGAATACTATGCAGCTGTAAAAAAGAAGGTTCTCTTACCCTTTGAGACAGCATGGAGGGACATGGAGAGTATAACACTAAGTGAAATAAGCCAGTCAGAGAAAGACAAGTATCACATGATCTCACGTATATGTGGAATCAAATGAACAAAAATAATCTGACAAACAAAATGGATCCAGAAACATGGAATCATGGAACAGACTGAGGATTCTCAGAGGGAAGTAGTGGGGAAGGAAACAGATTAACCATAGAACTTATATGCATACATGCACAACCCATGGACACAGACAATAGTGGGGTGAAAAGTTGGGGAGGGGAATGAAGTGGGAAGGAAGATGTTAATGCGGGGAAAAAAGGGAGACATCAATAATACTTTCAACAATAAAGATAAATGGGGGAGAGGAAGGGGGAAGAATGTGCTACAAGAAAAAAAAAAAGGCGACAGGAAATGCCAGGGGAAGAGAGGTGTGGGGACAGCAAGGACCCCATGAGACTTGCAGCCAGGGAAGCAATGGGCAGCGGCAGCTTGTCCTGGGCTTACCCCCTGAACCTGACCCCAAGGCCCCTTGTCTCTGTGTAGCCCTTCCCTCTGTATATCCTCATCTCCCACCCCCTTTTCCTTAAATAAATTCAATTTCCATTAACCACTGAATGAGATGGCTATTTAACCTGGCTGTACACTAGCACGTTAACCTTTCAGTAGCCCTTGTTGCTTGCATTTATACCCTCCCCACCCCCAATGCCACCATGGTATGCCAGTACTCAGTAACACCTGACTGTCCAGTCAGGACAAATGCTAGATAACCTCTGTTCTTTTCCAATCGGATCAATCCAAATGGGAGGCTTAGCCTAGCTTATCTCACACGTGTCTAGGAGCTTCTCTGACTACCTCATTAATAGGATCTCCTTTAGCACAGTTAGACAACATCCTACACTGCACTATTCTCTAGTTATATCATATCTGCCTAGTCTTCTCAACAAAACCAAAAGCTAGTTTAGAACAGCAACTGGATTTCAGAATTTTTATTGTACTGTAAGCTTCACATAGCACTTGACACATGCTGAAGACACACTTAACACACTATGTGTTGAGTGACAGGTCAAGATTTAAACCGAGATTAGAGAAATTGGTGACACTTCTATTTTTACAGTCTGTTTTTAGATGTTGGTTTCATACCAGTCTGGGGCTTCCATGGGTGACAACAAGTAATCAATAAGATGCCACAAGCTTTGTCTGCACTGAGCTTATGATCTAGTCTAGATTAGCTTAGAACCTTGTCTGGCTAAAAGATGAGCTGGTCTGTGCTGAGGATATCTAGCAGTTAGTTGTTAACAAAAGGAAGGGAGCAAAGAAACCAGCCTCATTAGGTAGTAAGAGGCAGCTTCACAGTCCCCAGGGCACTGCCTGGGGAGTAGGGGAAATGGCACAGGGGAAGTCCTATTAGTGCATGTGCAATAGAAGCCAAATGATAAAGCGGAACTATGAAGCTTGCACAGCAGGAGCCAAAATGGAGACCATAAAGGGGGAGATGACCCTGGGAAAGGACTGGGTAGGATAAGGGCACTAAACCCCAGAAAATCCAAAAAAGGCATTGGATGGTAGGAGGGTACTAGCACAGCTCCAGGAAAGGCCAGGAAGAAGACGGATCGTTTGAAAGAAAGCCTGCACCTCCTTAAACACAAGGAATTATAGTAAAAGCTAACAAAGGCCCGTCTGGGTGGGCAGGGCAGCTGTGCAGCCTGGGAGCCATTGAGCCTTGGTGACAGATATACAGCGAGCGAAATGAGGCACAGAGAAGTTAAATAACTTGCCTAAGGTCACACAGCTAGGAAGTTTAATGCCAGCTGGGAGCAGAGACCGAGCTGGACTACCGGAGCCTCAGATGCTGGAGGTGACAGCTCTGCAACTCTGGGTCCTGACCCTCATGGGCCAGTGGGCACCAGTGCAGCCTGCAGCCCTGGAAGCTGAACTTTTCCCATTGTAAGACGGAGCTGAACCACCTGGTCATGGATGAGGCATCGAGATGATGGACCTGGGGGCACATCAGCAATGTCAACCCGTTTCTGCTGCTGGACTCAGTGAAGCCTCTCATCAAGTAAATCAGCCTTTTCAAGGGCAGCTGTGTCCTGTGCACCCCTCTTTCTCTTGGGCTGTACTTTTACTTTCTTTTCTCCTAAACTCTAAGGATCCCCACGAGACTTGCAACCAGGGAAGCAGAGGACTTTAAGGACTCTCTTTTTGCCTCTGTAACTTCCTTTCCTGAGTCTAGGCAGCCCAGGTTAGGCCTATTCCTGTTGCCGTGATCTGGGCTCTTCTATCCTAAGCCTTCCTTTGTTTTTGCTCTAATAAATCTTGCCACTATCACTCAAATCCTCCTTCGAGAGTGTCCCTGAAATTCCTTTCCCACGACACTGTAAGAAACTATCTCCGCCAGTAACAATACCAGACTTTAGTTTGCAAAATATACATGATATACATCCAATTCTTTGCTGAAAATAACTCCACTAAATGATTTACACACTGTGTAGAGCTAAAGATGAAAGAATATGTATTCAAAAAATAGTCTTTAAAAAAATTTAGAACCCAAGATCCCAATTTCTTTCATGTCTTCTCTTTGCATTCCTATAGTCCTGAAACCAATGGCTGAGCCCTACCATCAGCTTGGTCTCTGGGAAGTCCAGCAAGTGGACAAACCTGCTAGCTGACAAGTAATTGTTAGAAACACAAATGATACTTTATTTAATTTTTGTTATTTTATATTTTGTAAATGGAGGCTATTTTCTCCATTGATTTTTAGAGAGAGTGGGAGGGAGGGAGGGAGGGAGAGAAGGGAGAGAGAGAGAAAGAGAAACATTGATGGGAAAGAGACACATTAATTGGTTGCCCCCACACACCCAACCAGCACTGGGGATCGAACCTGCAACCCAGGTACCAGCAGTCAAACCAGTTACTCTTCAATGGGAAGGTCAATGCTCTAATCATTGAACCATGCCAACCAAGGCTACAGATGACACTTTGAAGAGGTATATTTTATTTTACCCAGTAAGAGCTAAATAAAGCATACAAATACATTTTTGGGATCTAAATTGAAAGTAAATACTTTCTAGCTTCATTTTCACCTTTCAATCTCACAGAATTTGGGTGATAATTTAGAGAACAACTTACAAGATAATATGAACATTTAAATTAAGGTTTGTTCTTTTTAAGTGAGTTAGAAAGAAAAATTTCTCTGCTTTTTATTTCAGTATCAAAACTGATAATTATTTCTTGACAAAAATAACCCAGTATGAGGGCTACAGAAAATAAAATTTTTTTAGCTCTACCAGATAACTTTTACGCATTCCTGTGGGTAAAATCTTTCGGGGGACTTAGAATTCATGTGTTTCAACTGTAGTGCTATGGGCTGGACTTTCAGGTTTTATATTCTCTAGGGGATAAAAGACTCAAAATGGTATGGCAATCACTGACCATAAAAAGTTATGTATTTGCTTAAGTAATTTACGTAATATAATGCTACATTTAAAAGGTTTTTTTAAAATTCATTTACTGTATTTTTTTTAATTTGTTTTTTTGTTTGTTTGTTTTTTATATTTTATTGATTTTCCACAGAGAAGAAGGGAGAGGGATAGAGAGTTAGAAACATCTATGAGAGAGAAACATCTATCAGCTGCCCCCTGCACACCCCACATTGGGGATGTGCCTGCAACCAAGGTACATGCCCTTGACCGGAATCGAACCTGGGATTTTTAAGTCCACAGGCCGACGCTCTATCCACTGAGCCAAACCAGTCAGGGCCATTTACTGTATTTTTAATGAGACTGAAGAATGGTAAGCACTATAGTTAGTCACATCCCGAACAAAGTTTTAAGAAAAAAACTGTCTTTAACAATGACAAATAAAAAAAGAGGCATCTTTGTAGAGGTGACCATAAGCTATGAGTATGTTATTTAAGATAAACCTGTGCACACAAAGGTGGGAAAGAGACAAAGTACCCTCCTTTTTTTCCAATTCCAATGCAAAGGCAGTTGCCCCCAAACTCCACTACTTCCTCCTCCCAGTTTGATCCTACTTTGATCTTTAAACTAACAACACATGATTTGTATAGAAGTTTACTTTTAAAGCTATCACTTTATCAAGTTCTAGTTCTTTTTTTTTTTTTAGACATTTAATTCTCAAGGAAATTTGTTGATTCCAATGAACAAGATTTAAAATCCTCCCATGACCCTATTTCTTAAGTTTAAGCAGAAGTAACAGAATGCACTTAGGTACCAAACACTCAAAAGACCACAACTGCTACAAAATATAACTAAGGAGCCAAAGGACACTGCTGTCACTCAAAACTGAGACTCTCATTCAATTTGTGTAGCTTACTGGTCATCCTGAAGCAATTCACCACCTTCACCAATAAGAGAAAACCTTCAGTGACCTCCCACCCACAGGTACACAAATACGACTGAGAAGCAGAGAGGTCCCTAGAAGCTCTACCTCTATAAAGATGCAAATTAAGGTTTAAACAGTATAACAATTGGCTGGAGCTAATCCTTTTACAGAGGTGTAAATGGTCTTTGAGAACTGAATTCTAGGCTGCTAGCTTTTGTTAAGGAGCATCACAGGCAAATTCCACCCAAGAGTAATGCCCAACCACAAACTCCGGGAGTGTCAATAGTTTCATAAAGCCAGTGCAATTTGTTTGTTTTGATATCAGATTTCCTGACCATAAATCCAAATGTGTAAATATAAACCGCATCAAGAATTAGTGCCCTGGGAAAATAAACTGGAGCGACTTTCTCAAACCTGACCCCCAATGGCTGGAACAGCTGTATGTGCGGCCACAGTGAAGTTTGTATAGGGGGTTTTGTTTGCCACACAAAACAGTTGTAGAAAGGACAAACACATACATAGTTAAACAGTCTTTTTCTTTTAATGGGCAGTCTAACGAAACCTATGTTTTGGTGGCTACCTCAGTTCCCATTGTGCGGCCCATTGGGTGGTCCCTGACAGGGGGCCACTCGAAGCAAGCACAATGCCTACAAGAAGGGAAGGAGGGGACAGAGACACAAAGGCCAACGGAGCAGGGCGGGCTGCAGCAGGCTGCAGACCAAGGGTCAGCCAACGGGCTCCTGTGCTTTACCCAGGAAACAAGGGCTCCTTCTCTTTACCTGGAAACAGTGTGGTTAAGCTGACAGCTTGAATCATGGGCTACATTTTGTAGGGTGCTGTCCATCTGGGGTAAGGTCCTCTTTATTGTGGCAGAGGCTGCACAAGCAAAACCCTTGCCTTTCCCCCCACTTTGGCCTCATAACCCGACCTCATCATTCTGTTCCTTTTTTTTTTTTTTCCTTAATGAGACACTGGAAGGCCTGAGAGAGTTTATAATAGGTGTTTCCCTCCACCCTCACACAGGGATAACTGAACCATAATGTGTTTTAGTAGCCAAGAATTACTTGTGATGGCTGCAGATGTGCTTTATGAAATGGGTAAGTGTTCTCAGTCCATTTTCTCTTTGATAACTATGGATCCCATACTTAACATCTGGATTGATAAAAATTCTCCTTGGTGGGAAGGTGAAGTCTAGAAAGATGTATTCTTGTTCCCTGGGTTTCTTTGAAATTAGCACTCACTGTCTGGCCAGTATTGCTCAGTGGTTGAGCACAGACTCATGAACCAAGAGGTCACGGTTAGATTCCGGGACAAGGCGTATGCCTGGGTTGTGGGCTCTAACCCCAGTAAGGGGTGTGCAGGAGGCAGCTGATCAATGATTCTCTCTCATCATTGGTGTTTCTATCTCCTTCTCCTTACTCTATCTGAAATACATATTTTAAAAAAATTAAATTAATTTTAAATGACTAGAGAGGTGTTATTATTAGAGTGCCACCTGTGCTCCCAATTGGAGGTGCACAGATTTATGAAGCCAGTCACCTAAAGTAACCTGGCTTTAAATCATCTGCTGCAAAAAGAACATTGAGGGAAAATGTCTGATTGTCATATAACTTTATACCTTTCAAAAATTCAATATAATCAAGTTCTCATTTTGGAAAAGTTTAAAAAATACTATTAATTAACCAAGTAGAAAAAGGACCTATACTCAGAAAATCACAGGATGCTGAAAGAAGAGATAGAGGAAGACATAAACAAATGGAAGAATATAACGTGTTCATGGATTGGCAGAATAAACATCATTAAAATGTCCATACTACCCAAGGCAACCTACAGACTCAATGCAATCCCCATTAAAATACCAACGGCATATTTCAAACACCTAGAACAAGTACTCCAGAAATTTACATGGAATAATAAAAAGGCCTCGAATAGCCACAGCAATCCTGAGAAAGAAGAACAAAGTTATCAGCCACGATTCTCAAAATTGCCTGGTACTGGCATAAGAACAGACATAAAGACCAATGGAATAGAACAGAGAATCCAGAAATCAACCCAGGCCATTATGCTCAATTAATATTTGACAAAGGAGGCAAGAGCATACAATGGAGTCAAGAGAGTCTCTTAATAAATGGTGTTGGGAAAATTGGACAGATACATGCAAAAAAAGAAACTTGACCACCAACTTACACCATACACAAGAATAAACTCAAAATGGATAAAAGACTTACATGTAAGTTGTGAAACCATAAAAAATCCTAGAAGAAACAATAGGCAGCAAAATCTCAGGCATCTCTCATATCCATATGTTTATAGATACAGCTCCTAGGGCAAATGAAACCAAGGAGAAAATAAACAAATGAGACTATAGCAAAATAAAAAGCTCCTGCACAGCAAAAGAAACCATCAACAAAACGAAGAGGGAGCCCACTGTATGGGAGAACATATTTGGCAATGATACATCTGATAAAGGGTTAATATCCAGAATATATAAGGAACCCATACAAGTTAACAAAAGGAAGACAAACAATCAAATTAAAAAATAGGCAAAGGACCTCAATAGATACTTCCCCAAAGTGGACATAAGATGGCCAAGAGACATTTGAAAAAATGCTCCAAGTCACTGATCATCAGAGAGATGCAAATTAAAACGACAATGAGCTATCACCTCACACCTGTCAGAATGGCTACCATCGACAAATCAACAAATAACAAAGTGCTGGTGAGGATGTGGAGAAAAGGGAGCCCTAGTACATCGCTGGTGGAAATGCAGACTAGTGCAGCCCCTATGCAAAACAGTATGGTTTCCTCAAAAATTCAAAATGGAACTGCCATTTGACCCAGTGATCCCACTCCTAGGAATATAGCCTAAGAATCCCAAAACACCAATCAGAAAGAATATATGCATTCCTATGTGCATAGAAGCACAATTTACAATAGCTAAGATCTGGAAACAGCCCAAGTGACCATCAGCAGATGAGTGGATAAAGAAGCTGTGTTACTTATACACCATGGAAAACTATGCAGCTATAAAAAAGAAGGATCTCTTACCCTTTGAGACAACATGGAGGGACCTGGAGATTATTACACTAAGCTAAATAAACCAGTCAGAGAAAGACAAGTATCTCGTGATCTCACTTATACGTGGAATCCATTGAACAAAATAAACTGATGAACAGAACAGATCTAGAGACATGGAAGCATGAAACAAACTAAGGAATTTCAGAGAGAAGGAGGGGTGAGGGGTGGGATGAGGGGTGGGAAGAGATTAGCCAAATAACATATGCATATTAGAGGCCTGGTGCATGGATTTGTGCACCAGTGGGGTCCCTCAGCCTGGCCTGCGGGGATCGGGCCGAAACCAGCTCTCTGATATCCCCTGAGGGGTCCCAAATTGCAAGAGGGCACAGGCCAGGCAGAGGGACCCTAATGGTGCATGATCAGGGCCGGGGAGGGACTGCATGAGGGCTCCAGGGTGTGTCTGGCCCATTTCGCCCAGTCCCAATCAGGGCTGATCGGAGCAAGCCGGCCCGGGAGGGATTGCAGGAGGTTGGCTGGCCAGGGAGGGACCACAGGAGGGCTTCAGTGTGTGTCCAGCCCTTCTTGCCTAGTCCTGATCGCCTGGACCCCAGCAGCAAGCTAACCTACCAGCTGTAGCGTCTGCCCCCTGGTGGTCACAGTGCACGTCATAGTGATTGGTTGAATGGTTGGACACTTAGCATATTAGGCTTTAATTATATAGGACTGGAGGCCTGGTGCACAAAAATTTGTGCACTCGGGGGTTCCCTCAGCCTGGCCGGTGCCCCCTCGCAGTCTAGGACCCCTCGGGGGATGTCCACCTGCCAGTGGGGACCAGCCGAAGCTGCAGTCTGATATCCTTAGTGCTATGAGGAGGCGGGAGAGGCTCCCACCACCACTGCTGTACTGGCAGCCATCAGCCTGGCTTGTGGCTGAGCAGAGCTCCCCCTGTGGGAGTGCATTGACCACCAGGGGGCAGCTCCTGCATTAAGCGTTTGCCCCCTGGTGGTCAGTGTGTGTCATAGTGACCAGTCATTCCTAGTGGTTCTGCTGTTAGGGTCAATTTGCGTATTACCTTTTTATTATATAGGATAGAGGTCTGGTGCATGGGTGGGGGTCCTGCTGGGGTGCCTGGCCAGTCTGGGTGAGGGGCTTAAGGCTGTTTGCAGACTGGCCAAGCCCTCAGTGGGAACCCTCACCACATGAGGGTGTGGCCAGCCTTGGTGAGGGGCTGATGGCTGTTTGCAGGCTGGCCACCACCCTAGCCACCCAAGCTCCCAGAGAGGCTGACTGGAAGCAGGTATCTGAGATTTATTTATCTTCTATAATTGAAACTTTGTTGCCTTGAGTGGAGGCCTCAGCCAGCCAGGGCAGGCAGGAAGCTTGGCTTCCTCCATCGCCAGGGCAACCAAGCCTCCTGCTTGCTCCAGCTCCCTGGCTGCTGGCCGCCATCTTGGTTGGGTTAATTTGCATATGGTCGGTCTGATTGGCTGGTGGGCGGGGCTTAGGGCATAGCGAGGTACGGTCAATTTGCATGTTTCTCTTTTATTAGCTTAGATATGCACAACCCATGGATGCAGACAATAGTGTGAAGGCCTAGGAGGGAGGAGTCAATGGAGAAAAAAGGGGGCATCTGTAATACTTTCAACAATAAAGGTAGATTTAAAAGGAGAGAATAATAGAAATGAGTGAGATTTTTTAAAAAGCAATAGGTGGGATCAAATAGGATTTGAAGAAATTAATAAGACAGACAAATCTTATGCAGGAGTAATGAACAGAAAAACAGGGCAGACAAAAAATCATGAGAGAAAAAAAGAATAATTATTGACACAGTAGACATTCTAAAATATAAAGTATACTCAGAAATGTGAAAACTTAGAAAATAGGTCTCTTTCTAGTACATTATACATTTTCAAATTTGACTCAAGATGAATGAAAACCTGAATATACATATGAGCATTGAAGAATAAGTAATCAAACAAAAAACTGAGGAAATTTACATGAGTAGATCTGCCTTGCAAGAAATGTTAAAGCAAATTGTTCATGCTGTAACCTCTGCAAGTGCTTTTCAGTATCCCCTACACCTGCCTTTGCTCCAGACCACCCACCTCTTCTGACTCAGGCCAGCAGCCTATGGTGAGATGGTTGGCCAAGGCTGGAAACCATATTTCAGTTGGTCAATGGAGATGTCTTTTAACATCTGTACAGCCCCCCCTAGTGGTAATAACGGCAATTACTGCTTATTTTGCTGAGGATCAGATCTCAGGAATACTGCCCTCTTAGAAGCCTAGTTCTGGACTTTTGAAATGTAAACCAAAATAAAGATAAGGAAAGTCTTAGATTTTTTCAGATCAAAATAAGTAGCTAACAGGAGAGGCACAGGCAAGACTGGGGAATAAAATGCCAGGTAGAACATGAGGGGATACACTAATAGCCCCACTGGCTGGCACAGGGTTATTTTTTCAAAAGTGTAATGCACAACCTTACTTTGGGAACAAAAACCAGAATGGGGTGACAAGAAATATCTCAGAGGCCATCTATGTTGAACGGCAGAGGCCATGTCCAGGAAAAACAAGTGATGGTGGCGAAGGAGAAAAGCAACCGAGAAGATATCTGAAGGCATCATCATTTCTGAAGGAACGCTGGATTTAAAATATGCTTCCAGATCCACTTAAAGTGAACTTAGGGTAAATTCTAAAAGAACACAGTTGTAACCTATTATTCCAGGCAGTATCATTTTCAGCAGAAACTTTCTCAGATGCAAGAACTTTCTATATTTAACTTTGAAGAGGGACTCAATTAAAATCAAAATCACTGGATGAGATCAGCTTTTTACGACCTTGAGAAAGCAAGGCTTTCATCTGAGTGGAAAGGCAGCACTCAGTAGTACTCCAAGGGGAGAAAGAACAAAGCAACTTTGCCAGTACTTTGTTCAAGCTTGAAGAAGGGCACATAGCACTTCATCAGCTTATCTGAGGCTGGAAGGCACAAAAATCAATATGGACAGAGCAAAAGGTCAAACCGGCACTGCTTAGTTTTATTTCCCTTTTTTTAATTAAAGAATTGAATTTGCTTCTTGATCTTCCTTATTCAACCTTATAAAATTTATCCTTGATGATATTGCCATTATTTAGGCAGTCGAGGAGGGAGGTAGCCCAGGATCCTAGTTCAGAATGTAGACTCTGGACCCAGATAAGCCATTTTGTGACTGAACATAACCTTTCTGTGTCCCAGTTTCCTTCTCTATAAAATGGTGCTGATAATAGGAATAATTATAAATGAAGCGCTGACACAGGCCCTGGCACAGAGGAGGTGCTATTAACCAGTGCATCACCGTCATGCTTGTGATACATGTGATAGAGCACAGGAACTTGGAGCATGACCTGACAGTTTGGGTGCTAGCTGCTCTTCCAAACAGCTTTGGGACCTGGCAAGGTTCTTTAATTTTTCTAAACCCTACTGGCAGCACTCTGCTTGGTGTCGGCAGCACAAGTCCTCGGTTCTCCTTGGTCTTCACTAAGCCTCGTCTCAGATCCTTTTCTGGCTCCTTCTGATCTTCCTGATCTTGAATATGGAGTCAGACCTTGGTCTGCTCTCCTATTTATGCTTACACCCTAATACACCCTAATGTTCTTCTCAGGGAAACAACTTTAAAATGCTTGTACTCTGACTCAGTAAAATTACAGGATACAAAATCAACACACATAAATCAGTTGCAGTTCTCTACAATGAACAATCCAAAAAGAAAACTAATAAAACAATCCCATTTACAATAGCAACAGAGAGAATAAGATGCTTAGAAATAAAATTAACCAAGGCAAAAGACTTGTATACTGAAAACTACAAAACATTGTTGACAAAAATTAAAGAAGACACAAATAAGTGAAAAGATATCTTGTGTTCACAGGCAAAATCCCAGTGGCATTTTTTAAAGAAATAGAAAAGCAACCCTAAAATTCATATGGAACCACAAATGACCCTGAATAGCCAAAATGATACTGAGAAAAAAGACCAAAGCTGGAGGACTCATACCTCCTGATTTCAAAACATTACAAAGCTACAGTAATCAACATAGTATAGTACTGGCATAAACACAGATATATAGAACAGAATAAATCCATGCATATACAGTCAACTAGTCTTTGACAAGAGTGTTAAAAATACAAAATGGGGAAAATACACAAAGTCTCTCTTTTCAACAAATGGAGTTAAAAAACTGGATGGCCACACGCAAAAAAATGAAAGTGGATCCATACTGTACACCATACACAAAAATAAACTCAAAATGGATTAGAGACTTAAATGTAAGACCTGAAACGATAAAACTCTTAGAAGAAAATAGAGAGGGAAAACTGCCTGACATTGGTCTTAGCAACAATTTCTTGGATATAACCCCAAAGCACAGGCCACAAACACAAAAATAAACAAGTGGAACTATACCAAACTAAAAAACTTCTGCACGGCAAAGGAAACTATCAACAAAACGAAAAAGAAACTTACAAAATGAGGGAAAATGTTTGCAAATACTATATCTAATAAGGGATTAATATCCGACATATATTAAGAACTCATATAACTCAATAGCAAAAAAAATTCAATGTACAATGTGCAGAATGATCTGATTTTTTCCAAAGAAAACAAACAGATGGCTAACAAGTACACAAAAAGGTCCTCGACATCACTAATCATCACGGAAATGCAAACCAAAACCACAATGAGATTATTTCACACCTGTTAGAATTGCTATTATAAAAAAGACAAGGAGAGAGCATTATGCTAAGTGAAATAAGCCAGTCAGAGAAAGATAAATATCATATGATCTCACTCATTTGTGGAATATAGAGAACAACATAGACTGATGGACAAGAACAGATCCAGAGACAGAGAAGCAGCGATGGGTCTGTTGATCCCCGGAGGGAGGGTGGGGGTGCAGGAGAGAGATCAACCAAAGGACTTGTATGCATACATATAAGCCAAGCCAATGGACTCAGACAACAGGGGGATGAGAGCATGAGTGGGGGGGGGAGGGTTGGGGGTTATTGGGAGATGAGGACACATTTGTAATACCTTAACCAATAAAGAAAAAAAGAAAAATAAATAAATAAAAATGTGAGGTTTAAGAGAAAAAAAAGACAAGAAATAAGTGTCAGCAAGAGTGTGAAGAAAAGGGAATTCTATCCTTGTGCACTGTTGATGAGATTGCAAATCAGTTCAGAAGTTATAGAAAACATTATGATGGTTCCTCAAAAATTTAAAAATAGATATGACCATATGATCCAGCAATTTCACTTGTGGTTATTTATTCAAAAGAAACCAAAAGACTAACTTGAAAAGATATATGCATCCCCATGTTCACTGCAGCATTACTTAGAATAGCCAAAACATGGCAGCAACTAAGTGTCCATCGATGGATGAATGAATAAAAAAAAATGTATACAATGGAATATTACTCAGCCACAAGAAGAATAAAATACTGTCATTTTCAATCCTTACCTGAGGATATTTTTCCCTTTCATTTTTTTAGAGAGAGTGGAAGGAAGGGAAGGAGGAAGAGAGAGAGAGAAATATTGATTGGTTGCCTCCTGCACACACCTTAGCCGCACCTAAACTGGGGCCTGGGATCAAACCTGCAACGCAGGTACATGCCCTTGACCGGGAATTAAATCTGCTGTCCTTCAATGCATGGGACAATACTCCAACCACTGAGTAACACAGGCCAAGGCAGCTTTTCACTCTTGCCAGTGTTTCCAGTAGGGTTTGTTGGAAAGAAAGGATGACAGCATCTGGGTGTAACAACGTCTTGAGGGCTATGTGGGTCAGGGAGGCTGTATGGAGGCCACACAGGCTGTATGGCCTATGTGTCACTCCTTACGCCCCTGGCCTTGGTTCCCTCATTTTTAAAAGGTGATATTTACCTTAGTTTGTTTACTTAGGTTCCTTCTAGTCCTAAAAGAGATTTGATACTAGTGTGTGTGTGTGTGTTTTGTTTTTATTGCAGAATTGGCTTTCAACAGTTTCCATACTATCTACACAATTTTACCCAACAATTCCAATCAATAGTAAAAAATCATATATGAGCCTTTATGAGTTAAATACTGTAAGTGCTCAAAATATATAACACTGATGTTATTCCAAGTTAACATGAGAAATTCCAATGTCCTCAGATTTCCATTCAGAAAGGAAAGCTGGCTTCGATATACCCTTAGAATTCATTAACGTCTATTTAATCAAATGGCAGGAATGCTACTTTGGCAAGTGATGTAAGGATTAAGCAAATTAATTAGATATAAGTTCTTAGTCACTAAAGCTGAATTCCTAGTAAGTTTAACAGTTTGCTACCTTGTGTGCTATCAGAACTTTAAAGTGATTTATTTTCTAAAAAGATGGAGGATAGGAGAATAACTTAGGAATTAACCAGAGATTGGATTGTTTGGATATGTTTATAAACTGCCAATCACCATTCTAAATTCAATAATAAGCAGATTTTTAAAGCTACTTCATAAAAAAGGAAAAAAAGAAAGAAAATTATATCTTACCTAAAAGACTATTTATGAGACTTAAGGAACTTACACATTCATGGCTGAGTGTTCAGTAATACATTCCACGTGAAATGGTCTCTAAAAATGTCTATAATTAAAAACAGAATAGTGAAAATAAAATGGAATGGCTTACTGTCTTGTTGGCGAGTTAGCAGAGGATTCCTTTTCTGAATCAGGAGAGCTTAGGGTTTGCAAAATACAATTACGTTTTTCAGTGGATGGGGCATCTCTTTCTTGCTCGGAGCGGATTAATTTTAAGGCCTCTATTCCATGTTCTCCCTCCATCTTGTCCCCTGGATTTGGCTGTGGTTCCAGGCTCTTTAAAATCAGATCATCTTCACTTACAGAAACCGTGAGGTCACTGCTGCTATTCAAACTGTCCTCCTCCCACTCTTCCTGCATTTTTCGGAAGGGCTTCTGTGACTTTGGGTCTGCATGAGGAAGATGATTAGATTACTGATGACTAACTTCAGGCAAAAGCAAGGTAAGATGTTCCACCTTACAGATGGGATTACTTCACAGCTAAAAACATGTAGCAACAATCCACAACTCACGATAGTATATAAAAACTCATTAAAATACTTTTTAAAATATCACAGTGGATTTAAAAACGAGAGAATTTTTTTGCAAAAATATTTCCACATGCACATTTAAGAACTCATTAAAATGGAATTTATTGGCAAGGACACTATTTTGTTTTTTGAAAAAGATTCAAATTAGTGCATATTTTATTCTTACATAAGACCAATACCAGCTAGGAAAACTAAATACCAAACAAAAATCAGCAAATAATCTCAGCCTCTCACCCCACCTGAGAAAACTTCCCCAGCCGAATGCTTGTCTGGAGAACACTTGTTTTCAGATGCACAGCACTCTGAGGCTGATAGCGGAGAGACAGGCAGTTTGGCTCTTTCTTCCTTGACTTCAATATGTTCTTGTGTCAGTATTTCTCTCTCCGATCCCTCTGATCTGCTGGAACTGTCACGCTTTAAATCAGTGGTTCTATTCTCTGGACTTAATCTTTCCTGTAACGGGGAATGAAGTTCGGCAGAATTTTTGCCTTCAGATAAATTACTCTTGCCATGACGTGTGTTGCTTCCTATCTCCAAGCAATGAGTTTGTTCCTCCTCAGACAATACGCTGGCTGTGACTAGCATTTTCTCACCAATCTGAAGAGATGTCTTTCCATCTATTTTGTCAGACTTATTTAAGCACTGTGTGTCACTGTTAGTTTGTACTACATAGCTGTCTGTCACATTACAGTTCTGGGCTGTCTGTTGGTGTGAATGTGGGTCAGGAATTGAAAACTTCCTTGTGGGTTGGGGAGATTTCTGCTCTGTACTGAAATCTCCAATGCCTGAGACGGCTGACATTTGGCGGCCCATAAAGCTTGTTGCTGGTTGATACAATCCTCTTGACATGGCTGTTTCTGAGTTAATTCCTGCCTGCACTGCAACCTATGGCCAAAGAGATGAGAGTTAAGCGTATTTATTGCGCATGAATAATTAGGTTGTTCAAATTGTTTTCAGAAATGCAATGAGGTAAAGAAAGCATGACCAATGAAATCAACAACTACCACATTTTATAAAATCTCACAGCTTCCTTCAAAATGAGCAAAATCCAGTATAGTTCACACTGCTTCCTTTTTAATAACAACATTGGTTCAAAAAGCAAATACTGTTCAGGAACTATGAAACCTGTATTTTTCAAAAAGAGATGCATACATTGCGTAACAATGTGAATGTACTGAATTTCACTGAATTGTATATTTAAACATCTTTAAAACTGTTAATTTTATGTTATGTATATTTGACCACAGTTTTTTTTAAAAAGCCATGTATTCTAACCACTTTTCACAGAGAAGTGTGAAATTGATGGAGCTAGGGAGGTACTTGGCAAAAGAGGAGGGGAACATTAGGGGGTAATATAAATGACTATTGTACGTTTCAAAACTCTATTTCTAGTATTATGTATAATATAAAAACTTTTAATAATCACATTCAAGATTACATTAAAATATACTGCATATGCATAAAATAATCATAATTTCCAGTCAACGGGCAAATAACAGTTTTTTCTCAATGTCTTCAAGTACTTTTAAAGATATTTAAAGCAATTTAAATTTAATGGCATGTCTACAGGGAGAAGAACATTTTCTCTTTCTTAAAAAAAGAGGTGAGCAGGAGGAAGGAGTAGAGA